>JAJLWO010000089.1:0-56186 GCA_030570775.1 Ogataea pignaliae | reverse complement strand
GCGTCTGCATTTCAGCGTCATACTCTAAACCCTCCAGCTTAGAAAAAACCCCTTTGGGGAAAAAGCTGCCTCGTCTAGTACCAACCCTTTACCAATTCACGGCCCGGTAGGCTCGCCTATGGTTTTCCATTCCCTGCCGCGTGAAGTGGTCATGATTTATTTTCTGCCGTCGCACATATATTTGTGCGCGGGAACCACCCCAATCGCCAAAATAAAATGGCGACGGCGGGATTCGAACTCGCGCTCCATCGATCCATTCACGCATTACGTAATCTCATGTGTAATGCTTACGTAATGCACAAGTCTCATAATAGACAACTTCATTTTTTAGTCAGAAATAAGCCCGTGTAGCGTAATGGTTAACGCGTTTGACTTCTAATCAAAAGATTCTGGGTTCGACTCCCAGCATGGGTGGGCTTATAATTTCAATAATTTTTTTATTGAAGTTAAACGGTTAGAATTCTGTTGGTGCAGAGGTGTGTGTGTGTGTGTGAACATGTGTTTTAACTTATTCGGAAACACGTTGCATATTTAAGCTCTCTCTCTATTTTTCAACAGTGCTTTGGTGTGCTCAAGAAAGACACAACCATTACAGACCCACCATTCATCCTGCTCCTTTCAATCTCAATTGATCGCTCTACCACAAATTCAAACATCTAGTCACAAAATTCCGATTGTGGATTTCACTGAATCCTTTTGATCAGCATCAAGACCACAACTCAAGTTAGCATACTCCCTTTAGCAAGATGTTACACAGTCTCAAATCAACTCTTACAACGGTTCTTCTATCATCGTTGCTCTTGTCAGCGCAACAAGCCACAGCGATTAAGATCAAAGAAAGTTCAATCAAGCTCAATGATACAGTTCACAAATTAGTCTCTTCTTCCTATCTACCCTTAGACCTCTCCAATAGAAACATTCAAATAACGTGTGATCTAACAAACGGCGATGGTTCAGCATTGGCCCATCTTCCTAAACAGGTATCTCTCTTGTTATCATCGGCGGACTCTCAATTGGATTCATACTTCTATCCACAGTCCTCATCTGCTGATCAAGCCACTTTTAACATACAACTACGTTCAGTTTCTAAATTTTTGTTGAGCAAGGATGCCATTGAATTGAGTCTGCTTACAGGCGATTCCAAATCTGAGAACAATCTCTTTGAAAAGATTGGTGAGTTAAGACCTGCTGATACCTTGAGGCAGGCCACATTAAAGAGTGCTCAAAATTTGGTCAGATTCGGCTCAAAGGATGAGATTTTCAACATTTTTAGAGACCCTCCAACTTATGCCAACGCTCTACTCTGTTCGCTATTCTCCATGCTAATCATTATCCTTACAATCTATTTGTTGTTATGTTGGTTTATGTTTGATGCTATCAACGTCAATAACCTGACTAAGCTACCAATTGGATTCACCGTGCAATTCCTTGCTTGTATCGCTTTGATCGAGGTGACCTTTTTCGATTACTATTGCGAAGCCTCTATCTTCAAAACGATCTTTAGAACTTCTGTCCTTGGTGTTATTGCCACCTATTTGGGTTCCAAAGTTTTAAGAGGATTGCGTGAATTGAGAGAAGCTGGATTACGTTGAATTGGGCCTTCCGCACCCCTTCACTCTTGGTTTATTTTCCATGTTCCCATCAGATATGTATAAAAGCAAAGCTTTTTTAGCTGAAAACTAAAAAGAAAAAGATGCATTATAACCCAACACCTTTCCTGTATTCATCACCTCACCTTATCATTCGTGAACAAAATTATTCCCCAACGTTCTGTAATAACTTTGACTAAATCCACTAAACAACGTTCCAGATGGAGCATACCATGCTTTCACGATCTTACCACCGATCATCCCCATCGGAGTGACCGAGTATGTTCTTGAATCCAAAGACCCAGCAAGGTTATCACCAGTAACCCACACATGACCCTCAGGAACAATCACGTAGTTGTCATAGTTTCCTGCCAATTTCCTCCTATTGGACACTTCAATCTCTTTGATTGCATCGATATCGATCCTATCCAAGTTGAACGAATCCAATGCTTCATCATTATTCGTCCCATTGGTGTTAAGTATCGACTTGTAACTGGATATCGTATCTTTGCTTGGATCAATCAAGATGACATCACCAGGCATCCCAGTGATCCTCTTGGTGACCCATTGATCAGGCTCGGTTGGCTTCCTTGCTACGATAATATCCCCCATCTTGATCCCTCTTCCATAGACAAACCTCTTATCCATTACGACAAAATCATCAGAAACTTGTAAAATTGGTAGCATGGATTCACCAGAGGTGTTTGAAAAGGAAACAACGTTTTCTGAAAAGACGTGGAAGAATCCAAGTAGTCTTATCGAGTATGATACCACTCTCGGAAGGGTTCGTATCGTTTCTGCTATCGTGCCGTTTGCCTTGCCGAACCTGACAAATAGGTCCAAAATTCGTTGGTACATTCTTTTCAGAGCTGTTGAGTAATTGGTAATTGAAATGTTGAGGTGAAGGTATTGAAATGAGTAATTGGCATGGCATACCCAAGTTTACTTAGCGTTGAAGGGATGCTCTCAAAGTACTACCCTTTACTATATACACCTTACATAATTTTTCACTGAGCTAACCACTGCACCGCAGAGGACATTTTTGGCCCCCAAACCTGAAACCAAGCCCATCATCAAAGTGTATACATGCTTAGGCGCAACATTTTATAACATTCAAGGTAAGCGTCACACAACTAACACGTATATATAAATAAGAGGAATCCTCTCAAATCAGCAATGGCATCATACGAACAAAGAAAACAGCTAGAGCAGCTCATGGGCTCATCTCTACTTAACAACCTCCCAGAAGGTTACAATCACAATAGCCGCAACAATTCTTCACAACGATACAATCAACACCAACTAACCGACCCTAAAGTGTTAGAATCAAGCAGAGTTTGTAAGAGTTTTCTAGTGGGGAAGTGCCCACATGATATATTTGCAGGAACGAAGGAAGATTTTGGCAAATGTCCAAAACTACACCTGGAGAAGCACAAGGTGCTATACGAGACATGCAAGAAGAAGAATATATGGATGCCTAGGAATAACTACGAGTTGGATTACATTCGTGATCTTGAAGGTTTTATCAATGAATGTAACAGAAAGACAAATATTGCCGAAAAGAGACTAGACTTGAACTACGAAGAGAAGATGAAATTGTCCTCCGTGTCTAGAGATTTGGACGAGTTGGATACAAGGATAGGATTGATGCATCAGGAATGTAAGTTGCTTGTCGATCAAAACGAGATTGAAAAATCCTTGGCCTGGAACGTCAGATTGGAAGAAGTCATAGAGCAGAGAAAACAGTTGGCAAAGGTTTACTCCGGCTTGGTGGAAAATATAAATCAGGCTGCTCAACAGAAGTTACAGGTGTGTGATGTTTGTGGAGCGTACCTATCCAGGTTAGATAATGATAGAAGGTTGATTGATCATTTTATTGGTAAGATCCATTTAGGTTATGTCGAGATGAGAAATGCATTGAAAGAATTGAAAGAGAATAACCCTGATGCTGTGCTCGGAAGAAATATGGCTGGTCCTTGGACATCAGGAGGTGGCGGTTATGGAGGATATGGTGATTACCGTTGAAAGTTGCTCGATCTTGAAGCAGTGGGACTGATATTGGGTATATAATGGAATAGACAAAAAGAGCATAATTATTTATAAACAGATCCAGACTCATTGCAATGGGAATGGCTTCTTAAGCATTAAAGTTTAAGCTCTAGGTTCATCTTTATCAACTTAAAGGACGCTACTCAATTGAGTAGTTCGACTGTACCACCTTCAACTTTCCCTTCCGCATGTGGATCCGCAACATTGATGTTGTTTTGATATGATTGTTTTGGGTTAAAATTCCCTTGGACATTGCTAACTGTACCGTTCTCTAGTGGTAAAACCTCAACTTTCTCTGAATTAGTCTCGATCTTTTTCCGTTCCTCCTTTTTTTCCTTCTTATTCTTCTTTTTTTCCATTTCTGCGATACCAACAGAAGGGGGTAATGCATCGGCAATACGAGAAAGAATTGGCCTCATTGGCACATAGTAAGAGAAATTTCCAATAGCCCACGTGAAAAGGATGTAGTAGGCCAAGATGATCAACACTGCGAACGTCATTAGAAGTAGTGACGTTGCAAAAATTGGGAAAAAGCCAATTGCTGAGCAAACAGAGTTGGTGGGTTGTGACTTCATGTTAGTTGCAGGTTTTTATTTCTGATTGAATAATAACTTTTGAACTTACCGGACGCGAATGAGAGCATGCTCATCCCTATCGAAAAGAGGGCACCCGTAATAGCTGAGAAAAATGCCATAGTGATGAGGAAAAGAAATATTGGTGGTACCAGACTGAGTATGACAATGCTTATAATAATCTGAAAGAGATGTTAGTAAGTTTGAAGTTGATTAATTGACTGTTAAATATAGAGGGAAATAGTTGAGCCCTCAAAGTGGGATCCTCTTCTATCTTCCTCAAGTTTTTTAAGACTAATCTTTCCAATACTCACGTTGAAAAACAACTTATTTCCGGAATAAAAGGTGAAGAATGAGCGTGCTGTTTGTTTTGAATAGTCAACCACGGAGAGAACGTTCCTAGAGAGAAAGGAGTGTGTTTCATCAGCAGTGGTGTTAGTAAATTTGGAGGTTTTCAATTTGAACTTTGGGACGTGTGCGCTTTTTTCATTGTACCCTCGCTCCTGCATGTGCTCCCATGCACACACACACACACACACACAGCGCAAAGAGGGATTGACCTCGACTTACAACAGTAGTAGATTTCTATATCTAGATTCAGAAGGAACACCGACGCTAATTAGCCAAGTAATTAGAATGAACAACTTGTTCATCAGTAGAATGAAATTAATACCCATCTCCACACCATCGCTCAAATCGTCCTCCCTTGGCAATTCTTGAAAATCTGCCTGAAAGAGGGAAGGACGGTTAAGTGGGATTCTATCCTCGCAGAAGTGACTCTTTACCTTTGAACCAACAAGGCTAGGAACCGACTTATCATTCGGTGCCTTGTAGTTGTCAATGTATGACTCGACTGGTTTTTGGAAAAAGTCAATTGTCTCCTCAAATGTAACTACTCCGCTTCTTGTTGATCCATGAGAAGTTTCAATTCTTGTTGGTTCTTCATCGTCCAAATCTTGTAATTCACCGTCTGACAACAGCTTGCTATTATTATTACTACTATAATTGTCTTCGACGTTTTCATCACTTTGATGTCTATGGAAGACTGCTAAAAACTTGTCCCTCTTTCTGGTTCCATTTTCCAAAGTACTGTTCATGGTCGTCGTGCTCAAATTCCCGTCACGAGACTGGGCCGTTGGCCCATCAAATGTAACTGTTTCAGTTTTGTCTTCATCTACGTTCATTGCACCTACTAAGTTTGGTTATAGAATTGGGGTAAAGGAATAGATAGTAGAAGATGATCTTCTACTTAAAAGTGAGTTGTATTTGTAACAGCTTTTACACAGCAAAGACGATGATGGGGCCTTCACATTAACTACTTGGCTGGCCTGCACCGCCCCATTCTGCCCCTCAAATTTTTCACCATGTAAGGGAACGAACGTAGGGAACTCTAGGACTGATTCCTCATAATCGCTCTCTGGCCTAAACGCATCAGTGGCAGTTGAGTGGATAGACCCGGCAGTGTTCTTGGTTGCTGACATGCTTTAATAACTGGACAACAGTTCGGTGAATCCTAGTATGTATTGGTTGGTCAGAAACGTTACCTTTTGAGATACTATTCCCTTACTTGCGTGAGAAATATCCAGTGCCCTTGTAGATAGTGTCTGGTAACTAATATTAAACCATGAACTATTACGGGTCGCGAGATACATCCGCTTGAACGCGGCGGTGCAAATGCTATTTGCTACCATTTTGCCAAACCGTATTTTCATATACTTCCAGCATGGAGTAAAACTTCAGAATTTTAATCCCTAACCTTTCTAATATCACATAGCTATTGCACAGTTGAAAATAAAAGAGCAAAAAAAGAAACGTTTAACATACAACCCGGCCTTTTAACAGAAACCTCATACTGTTCAAGGTAACACGTTTGGATTGAATCACTCCTGTACCTGTCAATCTCGGAATCCTTTTTGGCGATGACCATCGGGACGGCTAGAGTCGTTATTTAAAGGAGATAATCGCCATACTGTTGGGTTTAAGGTTGCAATTTCTGTTGATACTGTTGTTCAATTATGATGGGTATCCCGTTGTACCTTGATTTGTAGGCACATTGTAAGGATAAGTTCCTTGGTATTGTTGAGCAGGCAAATAATTGTGTTGCCCCACAAGTGTCAGTGGTGGTGTGGGCATGGCTGGTAGTGGTGTCTGAGATTGTAAGCCGGATAAAGATGTAGCGCTGGCAATTGGTGTTGAAACGACTGACGTTGGGTCCTGCCCCGGTAGTGGTTGTTGTTGTTGTTGTTGATGTTGTTGCTGATAATTATACGCTACGTTATTGCGCTGGATAAGTGTAGGGTCTTCAGTAACCTGCTGCTGTTGTGGTAGAGGTTGCTCTTCAATGGTTGTGTATTCAATTACAATATCATTGTCTCTCTGCCTTTCCACATTTATCAACCCTGGTAAAGGGTTTGCGAATGTCGTCGTTAGTAATGGCAAGAAACGACTATACTGAGCTGTACTGAGATCATCAAATCCTCTATTGCCATCCTTAGAAGATAGTTGAGGCGGTTGTTGTTGTTGTTGTTGTTGTTGCGGATGTGGTTGCTGGTATTGCTGCTGCTGTTGCTGTTGATATTGTTGGCTATCTTGATCTGAATCTTGCTGAACATGCTGAGTTGGAAAATGGTTGTTAAAGGAAATCCAGTTTTCAATTTTCTCCTTCTGGTTAATCAATGGCTCTATGAACGGTGGTAAACAATCGCTGAAAAACTTTCTGAATGAAGGATCAACAGTTGCAGGGTCTGTATCCAATGTTCTTTCAAAAAGAGAAGAGTTCAGGAAGTTTCTCAAGTATCTCGTCAATCTTTCCTCATCATTACCATAGATTTCATCCATTATGTACTGGCAAATATCAATCGTTGGCCATTTTCCTGTTTGCATCCAAGTAGCTTTACAAACATCCAATAGTCTGTTGTACTCCAAAAGATCGTCCCTTGCCGTGCTTCTAATTACATCATCCTTATGGTATAAGAATGGAAGCATGGAAACCGCCCCTTCGTAAACTGCACATAGAATATTTTGAATGAAGATCATGACTCCTGAATGTTTGATCAAATATTGGGAAATCTCACAGATCTGATGGCACATCTGGAAACATTCTTCCCAATCATCATTGTCGGAAAGTTTGGATTCTGATAGGAAAAAAAGATTTGTACTGTTTGAGATATCACCAGGACTACTCATCAAACGACGTAACACCAATCCTCTTCTACTGATGTTGTTCTGATGAAACGTCAGTTTTAACAAAAGATGATACAAGTTGATAACGATGGATCTAACGTTCGTCATGTTATCCCCAGATAGTTTCAAGTGAGGTGGCAAGGTTGCAACACAAGTTTCCAATAGATTTTTGATATGGTCCAAGACAGAATCATACGGCAGGCCTTTTAATGCCAACTGATTTGTAATATCCTGTTGATCTGTAATCTCACCGATCAATTCTGCAAATTTCAAGATTGAAATGTAGTAATCCCAAGCTTTTTGTTTCATTTCCAAATCCATAATAAACATACCTTCAGCATCACTCCAAGTGATTAGCTTTACCGTACACTCTTTCAAGTTGATATGGAACGATTTCGAAAATGATAACCCATGGGTTCTATCCTTATAGAACAAGATCCAAAAGATCACCTTGTACGACTTTTTCTCCTCTTCGGTTAACACCGTTGAATTTTCTTGATTCTTATGCATCGAATAGTAAGTCATTGCTTTAATTGCTTCACCAAGGTAACGATCTGCGTGTTTCATGGACACATCATATCCAGGATCACAACTCATCAAAAAAATACTGATGACGAGTGGTATTGGTTGGGTTTCAACGTCAGCATCATACAGTAACTTTGCTTTGTAAAAAAGCAAAGCATTTTCTCTTTCTGCATCTTCAAAATTGATGGTATCTCTGTATGAATAGCTCAAAACTCTACTTCCAATGAACAGAATCGTTCGAAGCAGTAACAGAGAAGGAGGATTCCGCAAATCTGCATATTCCTCCATGAAAGTATCTCTATTCATTGCTGGATATAGAGGATGAAACATCATAAAATATGCATGGATATATTTCCAACAGTGTTCCTCACTAGGTATGATAAAGACGCCGGAAGCTTTTAAAGATTTCAAGATTTCATCGGACACGGGAGATCTAACATGAGGCTCTTTTGATTTGAGATGCGTGTACTCGCTAACGACGGAGCGAACACCAGCAAACGAAGTTGTTGATTTTACCACCTCTGACAATTTATCAACGCTAAGCTTGTTCCTTGTTGTTTCTATTGGGTCTAGATGGATAAATGTTGAACTGTCCTGGTTTGAATAGTCAGGGGTGAAATCAGTCACGTTTCTAAGATCAGCATCACCAGTACGGGATTTCTTTGGAGCATGAACGTTTGGTTGAGGCGTTGGTGGATCTGTCTTTCTTCTTTTCTTCTTTCTAACTCTCAACACGCATTCGATTCCAAATTCGAAACAGTTTGTACATTTCTCAGTGGGATGATTCCTGCCACTGACATCACATCTCACTTTCCTCTTGTGGCAAGCAGTACATGCTGTTGAGGATCTTCCTCTGGACATTTTTTTTCTTTGATTTCCAATAAGACGATCATCGTTATGCATATAATCCTCTTCTTTTGTATACACGCCGGGAGATTCTGATTCATCAGACACCTGGTTCGATGATTCTGGCATACTATATGACATGTTGAATGAAGGGCGCGGTATCAGAGGATCAAAGTGTGTAAGGAGAGAGACCGAATAATTTGTTGAGTGTAGATGTAAAATCTGAAGGATTTATATGGCTATTGTGCAAATCCCTTGTGGGTAATCCATCCATCTGGAATACACGATTGTACAAGTGACAATTCAATTACTAGAAGAAGAGTATATCTGTTTATCTGAAGACATGATGTATTAATAGCTTGTATATAATACAATCAATTCAAAAATAACCCTCCGGCTTGGCTCTTGGTTGTTCAAGAGGGAGATGAAAGAGGGTACTAACCTCGTATAGGTAGGATCACAGACGATAGGAAGTGAACCTCGTATTACTGCTAGTTGTTAGTTATCGCAACCAGGGCAACTAACCGCTTCACGCGTCGTCTTGTGGTGTTCTTCACTCTTGGAGACTCAAACAGCTTACGTCAGTAGTTACATAACATAACATATGCAAGAGACAGTCAACTTTTTCACATGCCACGAAGGCGCAAGTGTGGGGAAAATACATGGAAGCAAAGGCAACATGGGTTTGGTTTAAAAAGAGACAGTTATCATGACAAAATGACAGCTGGAATCTGAAATTTGAATTGTCCTCGTTTTCAATCTAGTTTATGAACAATCATAGATCAATTTATACACTCAGGCATGTCATCAGACGAATTTAAATCTACAAGCTATCTAAACAAACTAGCAGAGCTACTCAAAACAAACGAGTCAGTCAAACAGGACTCTTTAAAGTCTTTAAAGTCAAATGTATCATTTGAAGTGACTAACAAGAAGGCAAAAAAATCAGAATATTGGCTTCTTGAATCTAAAGATATTGGGGAGTTGAAACAGGTTGATAGCCCAGTTGATGATGCCGAGATCAAAATCAAAGTTACCGATGCTGATTTGAAAAAATTGATCATTGGTAAAGCTAGTGCTCAAAAGTTATTCATGACGGGAAAATTGAAAATCAAAGGTAATGTTATGAAGGCTGCAAAGATTGAGCAATTGTTGAAGTTTGTGGGTCCTGCCAAATCCAAGTTATAGCTTTTTGGCCACCTGTGAATTTAATGCTGGTTGAAGTTTTTATGGCAATGCTACTGCTGAAAAGATTATTTGTTTCCTCCTTTTAACTAAGTGCTTTACAGGCTTGGCGGTTTATATTATATTAGATCAAAGAAATACGATCCCTAACTACTCATGAAAAGAGGCTGAAGAAAGATTTGATTCTGCTAATAGCAGTGTATTTGTAGTTCATCAAGACTATCAAAACTAGAAAGGCTTTAATAGAAATGAAGCGAATTGGATCACGATTGTTCGGCGAGAAAATCGGTTTCCTCACAATAGGCAGGACGGCGGAATATGGGCCGAAAAACTTTTCAATCACCATTCCCAGATGATTCTCTGCATGAGATGAAGCTGTTCAAAGTTTCCATACCTAGTTTTTTAGTCCCAGTCCCTAATTAGGAGATCAATTTCGGTTTGATCAGGAGAAAGGTTTTTTACATTGGTGCTTACGTATGTACATATATACGAACCTACATTCCTTATCTTAACTCAATACTGACTAGCCATGCAATCAGTATAGTGATTAGAACGAACTGCCTAGGGAGGATGCAGGCAGGAGGAATAACAATTTTAATTTTTGGTTTAAGTGGAGATGTAGCTATGGGGAGGATAATTCTTATTGATGATCAACAATGCAGGAGTAAATGAGGTTTCAATAGAGGATCAATTGTCACAACGATATTTCCGAGCCTCTCTCTCTCTATTTATTTTTTGATTGTAAATCCTCTAGAGTCGAGATGGAAATTTTTCACCGTGCAACCCAACCCAACTCCCCCAGCTGACTAGCTAGCTCGATAATGCCCTAAATGCGTGCCTTTAAAAGTTTGAGAATCGATTAGAGATCATTGAAGGCTGAACGGTCAATCAATGAAGAAGAGGGAGGCTTCAGGGCTGTTCAGAGAGTCTTACATGTAGTAGCCGTCTCCTTGGGGTTTCTTCGAAAGTTGTGTTAATCTTTAGAAAAAGGTGGGGGACCAGTTTGATGGGTTCCTTGAATGCATTCATTTGTTTTTATTGACAGTCCTTCAAAGCACTGATTGAACATGAAGTAAGGGGTTTGTTGTGTATGGAAATTTTCATTCTTCAATACACCATTAGCGATGGTTGAGCAAGAGTCTTGCTGCCAGATCAAGTTAGTTCCTTTGTGGGGAACCGCGGAGAGGTACAAGCGCAATTGAAGATCTCAATTAGGTCTTGGATTATATATACAGATTCTGAAAATATCAATCTTCTCCAGGTTTTTCTAGCTACCAGATTTCAGTATTTCCTCCCCCTTCTTTCTGATTCTTTTGGTATTGGCACTGCAGTTCTCAGCAAGAGCTTTTACAGCCCTGAAAATAGGCATTTGTACGACGAAACCGTTCAGAAAAACATCTTGACTAATTAGTACTACTACTGGCTACACTGATTCTATCAATTTTATTCGATTCTCACCAATTAATCAAAGGTGAAATGGGTAAACTAGTATGAAAAAGAAAAAAACTAGAGCAGAGCTGTAGTGGCGGTAGTTGTAGCCCAGTGGCTGTGAGGCTCGAGGAAGTAAGAAAGAAGCTATTCATCCCCTTCACTCTTAACAATAGATGCAGGGAAGGAGTGCGGTGAATGCGGTGGTTGCGGTGGTGTACCGGCCGTTCTCGCCGGTCCGATATGGATCTCTCTCTGACTAAATTCTCCGGGCAAATTTGAATGATGACAACGAAGCTGAAGCTGAAGATGGCATCTGCGATTTCATTGGCTACAGATAAACCCTGATTAGGGAACTTCGAGCTGTCATAGGGTGCGATGTTTAATGCACCTTACAGATTTCATCGAGTGGAACAATTTTCATATAGATTATACACTCACTTTAGTTACACTTTTATTCTTTCTTTTCTTTGTGACGTTCATCCTTGGTCTTCTCCCACCTCTCGTTTCAAGCTCACGAGAGATCTGAACGACCGGCAGGCCGTTCCTGTAAGGCAAAGTGATACACCACCACCAGGTGAAGACGGAGGGAGTACCGATCTAAATTCTACTTCATTCCCTGGTCGTTCAGATTGTATATAAGTGATGAACATCAGTAGCTGATCTTTTCGTCGTTGTAGTTCACAAAAGTATACGTAGAGTTATAGTTATGCCAGTCGGGTGAGGTCTGGATCTTTTACCACATTACCGTCTACCGTTGCCCGTTGCTTTTTGACAACTCTCAATGCTGGTGGGGGTGGACAGTGCCAGCGCCAGTGCCGGTGCGAGATTGAAATTTTTCAGCCCAAACTAAATATCCTCCGCTGGGAGGCTTTGCGTACAGGGCTGTGTAAAACAAAACTCCGTCTCCGGAGTCACATCAGAAACTTAAATCACACACACACACACGCACACAGGTACAATCCAAACCTTTGATAAAGGCCCAATTACACATGAACGTGACCTTGGAACTGAACTGTCATATGATAGTATATATATATCACCATCAGCTGTGAACTGTCAAGTGTCTGATTATATTATCTTTTGTTGAATCATCATGATCCTTTTTGGAGAACAGTTTCCTTATTCCTGCCTGCTTTTAGAGTGAGCCGCTCTTCTCCTCTGGTTCGGAACAATGACGATAAGCCGCATCAATCACAATAGACGCCGCAATGATTCCATAGACTATTGCGTCCGGCGGTCGGTGGGGGTGCTTGCGGTGATGTCCACCGGCCCGTCCATACCTGTGTATAGGCCTGCCTGCCTGTCTGCCTGCACAGGCAATCGTCGAGGGTGATTACACCCTAAACTTTTACCAGCGATCGGTGGTTGATCTTTCCAAAAAGTTTCATCGACGAATCTATTCCATTCCATCTTGGTGGTAATACTGGTATACTGGTGCTCGTGGCCAAACTACTCCCAGATCCGTATAAATACTCCCTCGTTTACCCAATTCCTATTTTCTCCAAAACACTCAACTCCAGTTCAAATTCATCCTTTTAATCTTTTTGTCGTTTCTTCTTTTTCAAGTTTTTTCCCCTTTGATTCTTCCTTCCTCAAAGTAAATCATCAATATTCATTCAAACTACTAAATCTAATACAATGGTCCAACCATCCGAACCAGAATTCGAACAAGCCTACAACGAGCTACTATCCACTCTAAAGGACTCTTCCCTTTTTGAAAAGCACCCAGAATACGAAAAGGTTATCCCTATCGTTTCAATTCCTGAAAGAATCATCCAATTTAGAGTTGTCTGGGAGGATGATAATGGTGTCATGCAAGTCAACAGAGGTTACAGAGTTCAGTTCAACTCTGCCCTAGGTCCATACAAGGGTGGTTTGAGATTACATCCTTCGGTCAACCTTTCCATTTTGAAATTCTTGGGTTATGAACAAATCTTTAAGAATGCTCTAACTGGTCTATCCATGGGTGGTGGTAAAGGTGGTGCTGATTTCGATCCAAAGGGTAAATCCGACAATGAAATTAGAAGATTCTGTACTGCCTTTATGAGACAGTTGGCTAGATACATTGGTCAATTTACTGATGTTCCAGCCGGTGATATTGGTACCGGTGGTAGAGAGATTGGTTACATGTTTGGTGCTTACAAGGCCATGCAGAACCAATTCGAAGGTGTTTTGACCGGTAAGGGTCTAACATGGGGTGGTTCTTTGATTAGACCAGAAGCAACCGGTTATGGTTTGGTCTATTACGTTGAAAAAATGATTGAGAAGGCTACCGAAGGTAAAGAGACCTTTGCCGGTAAGAGAGTTGCCATCTCTGGTTCTGGTAACGTTGCCCAATATGCTGCTCTAAAGGTTATCGAACTAGGTGGTACCGTTGTCTCCTTGTCTGACTCTAAGGGTACCATCATTGCTCAAGAAGGTATTACCGCTGAACATATTGCTGCCATTGGTGAAGCAAAGATCAAGTTCAAATCTTTGGAAACCATCATTGGTGAATACTCTGCCTTCTCAACTGCTCCAGTTCAATACATTGCTGGTGCTAGACCATGGGTTCACGTTGGTCAAGTTGATGTTGCCCTACCATCTGCCACTCAAAACGAAGTTTCTGGTGAAGAAGCAAAGGCTCTAATTGCTGCTGGATGTAAGTTCATCGCTGAAGGTTCCAACATGGGTTCCACCCAAGAAGCCATCGATGTCTTTGAGGCTGAAAGAAAGACTGTTTCTACCATTGGTGGTGCCATCTGGTATGCTCCAGGTAAGGCCGCCAACTGTGGTGGTGTTGCTGTGTCTGGTTTGGAAATGGCTCAAAACTCACAAAGAGTCTCTTGGACTTCTGAAGAGGTTGATGCCAAGTTGAAGAACATCATGATCAACTGTTTCGACACCTGTTACGAAACCGCCCTTACTTACTCTGCAGAGGCTAACAAGTCAACCTTGCCATCCTTGGTTATGGGTGCTAACATTGCCGGTTTTGTCAAGGTTGCTGATGCCATGAAGGCTCAAGGTGACTGGTGGTAAACAAACCGATTCGTCAGATGCTTACATGTATGTATATTTTTGAGCGTGAAGCTGCTCTCTACTTTTACTGTTTTATGTGATCTTTGAAAAGTGAAAACGAAAGGAAAAAAAAAACTGGTGAACAAAGGTGTTGGATACATCTTTGGTTATCCAGATTGTTATTTATGAATCTAAGATGATGCAATTGCTCTTTAGTAAGAAAGTAGTATCTTAGTCTTGTAGAGGTGTTGGATTGAGAGTCGAGAGGAAGTGGCTGGTAATTAATTGGTTCGGGAGGTTGACGTTCGAGACAGTCTCGCATCTACTGCCCCAATGCAGAAATTGTGGCAAGATTTTAAGATGTGGCTGGTGTATATTTTCGACTCAAAGGCGCAGCAACAATGACGTATAGGCTTATGTAACATTGTTTAAGATTCTTCGCCTCCTACATACACAGCCTCAATATGGGCTTCGCTTATTCTGTGGCGAAGACGTCGTTTAGAAAAAAGATACCGCAAGAAAGCGAGCCTTAAGCCATAGATTCAAGGTTGTTCTGATTCTGATGATACTTCGGAAAGGATACAACTCAACTTTGATAATTTGCCTGAAGAAAGCACAAATCGTCAATCGCTTCAATAGTAAGCTCTTGTTGCTTTTCTGGTACACATCAGCTAACTGGTAATAACGCTTTATCTGCACAGCGTCAGCAAACAATCAATCGGTTGCCAGCCCTCCCCTTCCCTCCCATCATCCGTCATCCCAATCATGTCTATGGCATCCTCAGCAACTTGGACTTCGTTCCTCAAATCCATTGCCTCTTACAATGGAGACCTCTCATCACTAACAGCCCCACCATTTATTCTCTCTTCAACATCATTGGTTGAATACTCACAGTATTGGTCGGAGCACACAGACCTCCTCTTAGAGCCAAACTTCATCTCCCATGAAGTTGAAGAGACTGACACTGTGGAGTTGAGAAGGATGATAGCAGTGACGAAATGGTTCATCTCGACTTTGAAATCTCAATACTGTACCAGAAATGAAACACTGGGAGGTGAAAAGAAACCATTGAACCCATTCCTGGGTGAGCTGTTCGTTGGTAAATGGATCGATGAATCAGAAGAGAAAAAGTTGGGTGAGACTATCCTGGTTTCCGAACAGGTTAGCCATCATCCTCCTATTACTGCATATGCCATCGAAAACAAGAAGAACAACACTTTGTTGCAAGGTTACAACGGGGTCAAGGCATCAATGTCAACAACGGCTTTGAACGTGAGACAGTTTGGACACGCACTGTTGAGCTACAAGAACCTTGGTGAGCAATACCTTGTGACACTACCACCTTTGCACATTGAAGGTATCCTTGTTGCTGCACCATTTGTCGAATTGGAACAGAGCTCGTACATTCAAGGTTCGACTGGTTATTTCACCGTTATAGAGTATTCTGGTAGAGGGTATTTTTCAGGTAAGAAGAACACGTACAAGGCAAGGATTTACAAGAATGCTGAGGAATCAAAGGATAAATCCAAGGCATTATATACCATCAGTGGTCAATGGTCCCGCGTTTCCACTATCGCCAAAGGCCCAACTGCTCCATCCTCAAAGGATGAGGTGTTCTTTGATGCTGAGAAGGTCAAAGCTCAGCATCTAAAGGTGAAACCGATTGAGGAACAGCATGCACTAGAAAGTAGAAAGGCATGGTTCAAAGTTGCTGAAGCTACTAGAGTTGGAGACTTCAATGTTATCCACGAGGAAAAATCATTGATTGAAAACAAACAGAGAGAATTGAGACTATTGGAAAAAGAACAGGAGACAGTGTGGAAGAGAAGGTGGTTTGAGGTTGTGGACTATTCCAAGTACATTCCAAATGATGATGAGACGCCTACTGAGGATGAATCCACAGATGCCACTGGGTTTGTCAAGTTGGCCAACCTTGCAGGATTGTCTCTTTTGAACGTACCATCGGGAAATTTTAAGGGTAGTTTAAAGGAAAAAGATGTCACCAGTGCAAATCACTGGAGATTTGTTCTTGAAAACCTTGAAAGTGAAACAGAGATTAAAATCTAATGTTTTCTCCTTTTCTGTTTCAGAATTGAAAGCGCGGGCATTGCTGATGCTTTCTTTCACCCTCAAGGACGTTTCAATCCTTTGAATTTCTTATTTTGGCTTATGAGTAATATATGCATTTTTGTTTTTGATTCTGTGCCCCCTAATTCACACCGTACTTTAACTGCTTGCATTTAATTAAAGTGTCTCATAGGAAAGAGGGAAAAAGAGGATATTACAGTCACTTTTGAAGACGGTGTTAGCTGATAGTCTACTGCGGGGGAACCATGTGGATGGAAGGAGGTTTTTACTTTAACAACCAACCAACCGGTGTTATAAGATTGAAGATTGTTCCTTTGGGAAGAAAGTTTTGATTTTGTGGTATGTCTTGGAACGCATCTGGAATCTACTCCAAGTCAATACGGAATGCAACATTGCCGATCAATTTCTGAATTGTTGAGTTAAAAGTAAACTCAGACAACAAATAATAGTTATCCTAGTTGTTCCAGATGGCCCTGCATATATTTTTAATTGGTCATTTGGATTTGGATAGTGCTGATCAGTTGTTGAAGGCTCTTCAGATTCAAGTGCAAGATAACCAACCGGTGGAAGCTCAGAGTAATCGTTAGCTAAACCATAGAAGGCGGTCGGTCGAAACATTTAAGGTTGGAGATTAGGTACTGTTAGACCACATGTATCTTAAAACGTAAAGGCAAACAAAGAGCTTTGAAAACATGGTTTAACAACAGATAAGAATGCGAAAATGATTAATTGAAGTGAAACAAGGAACGAAAAATAATGGAAATCTGAACGAAAATAAAAACACAAGATCAGCGAACGTGTTGGCTCATCAAACAAACTATTAGCAAAAAATAAATATAACAAGTAAACGTATAGAAGGTCAGAAGACTGTAGAAATAGCAGGCAGAGAGTAAACCACAGATAAGTAAGTGCAACGGCTCTTGCACATGGCTAACCATCGGTATTGGTATCTGGTATGCTGTTCAACGGATCGCTAAATGCTTCGTTTCTGATGGCCTGGATCCAAGGATCCTGTAACAACTCCACAGCAGTCAACCTCTTATTAGGATCAGTCTGTAGACACTTTCTCAAAAACTCTTGACCTTGCCAACTCAACTGATCAGGTGATGGGAATTGAGGAAGATGTCCAGCTGCGATGTGATACATAACGGCAAATTCATTGTCGAGATTTGTCCATGGTCTTCTACCAGTCGCCATCTCCAGTATACAACAACCCAATGACCAGATATCAATAGAGCCAAACTTTCCTGGATTTTCACCCTTGATAGCTTCGGGAGACATGTACATAGGAGTACCTGTCAATGCTTGCGTCTTTCTTCCAGAGTGAATAATCTCATTTAGAGTAGCAGGGTTAGAGTTAGTGGTGTTGTTGGAGTTGTTGGCATTATTGTGTGCCCCATTACCACTACCCATGTTTGTTCCGCTGCTACTGTTGTTATTGAGAGTGGCTGTAGAGGTGGCTGTGGAAGCACCACTGTTATGGCTGTTAATGTTGCTACTGTTACCACTGTTGCCGTTGTTGATGTTTGCACTGCTGGTAGTGGTGCTGTTACTTGAAGAAGCCATGGCAATTACCTTTGCGGATCCAAAGTCAACAAACTTGATAACTCCCATGTGATCCAATAAGATATTCTCAGGCTTGATATCCCTATGAATGATACCAAATTGATGCAAATATGCCAAGCCTTCCAACATCTGTAGAGTGTACAGCTGAATAATAGGCTCATCCTCAATTCTGCCAGACTCGAGCAAAGTCGAAAGAGATCCACCACTGCAGTATTCCATGAAGATGTAAACCCTGTCGCGATGAACTTCAACACCAAAGAATTGAACAATGTTCGGATGAGACAGCATTTCTAAAACAGTCATTTCACCTTTGATTGCAGGCACAATGTTCTTAATGGAATGCCTGTCTTGGAATCTGATCTCTTTGACAGCCATCGCGCCACCAGTATCAAGATTGATCGAAGCATACACAGATCCAAATGTACCTCCACCAAGGAATTTCCCTTTCTGCCATCTGATAGAAACAGACGAGAAGGAAGATGCCAAGTATGTCAAGTATTGATTCTCAGTATCAGTGTCGTCGAGAACCCTGCCCACCGACTGTTGCTCAACCTGTAGCATTCTTCTGTCGGCCTCAAGCTTGACAACTTGTTGCATGATGTGATGTCTCAAGGATGATAAACTCTCATCATCCATCGTGAATAGATCTTTGCCTGCTTTAGAACGGTAGTTCAACATTCTCTTCTTTTCCAGTTCCTTTGTTCTGGCACCCATGATATCAAAGTGGGATATCAACAAGGCCATACAACGGGCAACTTTATCCTTCAATCTGTAAAACTTCTCACCATCCAAGGTCAAAATGTTGAAACCCCGTGTGACATCCATTGCGAATTCCAATGCTGAGACACACCATCTGAAAGTCTTCGGATCAGTAGGAACGCAATCATCAACGATGAAACTGAGCCATTCAATGGACAACTCGAGCATCTTCAAGACAACCGCGGATCTTCTCACAGGTTCAAAATTTCTTATCGAATCCCTACCAAAGTCCCTGAGATACATGAAAACGTTATTGACCAACTCCTGACATGAATCGATACCTCGGCATTGATTTCTCACAGTAGTAACAGAGTCAATAGCATAGCAAGACATTCGGAAGAATTGTTTCGAGGTGGCTGATAACTCCTTTTGAACCTGTGGCAAAGAGCATCTCTTGTTGACCATGAGTCCTAAGGTATCACCGACGCATTCCTTGAACCATCTACCACAATCATCAAGTCTAGAGTCCGGACCACCATTTGTTATCAATAATACTTTCCCCTTGTCTATGTTGCCAACTGGAAGAGAGTCAATGTCACATGGGACAACGGTACCATCCCACATCATCGCCTTGGAGGGATAGACAACCAACACGTACTCGCTACCGTTATCATATCCATCGTTGTAACGGCCAACATCATTGTATCCGTATGGATTGCTGAAACTGTCAACACGGTAGTTATAGTTGTTCACAGCAACTAGATGCCTCTTTGGAATCTTGCTGAAGTCGACACCAAGATGAGTACTTTTTAAGATCCTTGTCACCTCATAAGGTTTCACAGCTAGTGATTCCGATGCAAATATGTATATTCCATCGCTGGCCAAGGCTTGACTGTGGTACAAGACGTGATTGGAGTCCTTTAGCATGTCCAAAAACTTCTTCATTTTCGAGCTGTTCAAGTTGTACAATATTGAATTTTGAAAGTATTGATTCAAGATCAAGTTGAACCTATAAAATTTTCTTCTTAATTGACCGAAGTTCTCCATAGTTGTTGTATACCATCTCACAATCTTGTGTTTATCCATAGGCAGACCATCGTAAGGTGGGCCTTGGAATTGTTGTTGCATGTAATGATTCAATCTGGCGGTTAGCTTGGAAGTGAGCACACTGAACTGTGTTGCAATCTCAGCGGCACCTCCATCGATGTAAAACCCTGTGTTCTGTAGAATCGTCCATTGCCTCTCTAGTTCTTCTGGTTCTCTGAATGTCCTGAAAGATTTGGAAGACTTTGGAGAGTCTAGCAACTTTCTGTTGAGTAAAAACAGATAGTAATGAACACATTCCAAGATAGTATTGTCGTATTCTTTATCCTGGTAATCTAGCAACGAGATCCATCCATCCCTTGGGGAACAATACTCAAGGAAAGATGTTCTGATTTCGAGAGCCAAATCAATGTAAAGCTTGAAATCTGATAGGACCTGATCGATCATCATCATTGTCGGGTTACGAAGTTTCTTGGCATAAGCCAATCTTGTCTTGGTCAATTCTTTCATTAGCTTTGTTGGAAACATGGCCAAGACAAACAAATTATCAACGTAGGACGGCAATCCTAACTTCTCAAAATATTGTTGATATTCAAGGTAAGATTCTTTACCTTTGAAAGTCCAATGCGAAAAACTTGTAAATAGACGTTTGTTAAACACATCCTCAATATCCTTCTCCTTCATGATCCTCTCGACAAATGATCTGTCATCTTTGAAAATATGTCTGTTTTCGTTGTCGTCATGTTCACTGCCGTCATTGCTATGGTTTTGGATGAGTGGGTTTTGATCATCTTCTGCTGATCCCAAAGATATTGATGACGATGGCGACGATGAATCAGGCGTTGAGCACCGCAAGATGTCCAAGTCGTCGTTACCGACCCATCTCTTTAAAACGTCGGATTCTCTTTCTATTGCCGATGCAACGGAAGTCCAGGCCACCAATGCATTGATACGGCTAACGAACTCTGCCGTTCCACAAAGGGGTTTTTCGTTCTCCATCTCCTTTGAGGTTCTCCATAACTCTTGGCATCTTTCGTACTTTTCCAATAGTGCATTCACCTTTTCTGATGCAAACTTGACCTGGGATGCATACGAGAGTGACTTGATCTCATCGGGGATTTCCAACTTCAGACTCATGATCTGTTCTAGTATTTCATCGACAAGGCCTCTGTGGTACAAAACCAATCTCTTTTGGTCCTCCTCTGTACGGCCAAACAACTTGGATCGTATACCCAACCACAAGTCTTCCTTGTACGATGCTCTCAAGTAACTCTCACCTTCAACCTCGTTCAATGGTTTAATGAGTTTGGTCTTTTCACCGGTTAAAACGTCACCTGTAAGGACGGACTGTAGCATGGACTGCCATTCCAGCCTCTCGACAATAACCGCATTGTCATCGGTGTGTTTCAACTGTATATCCTCACTTTTGTTTAAGAGGTCCAACAACACGTTTGATTCCAAACCGTACTCCGATGGCTTTTCCCATTCATTACTGGTCATTCCTACCTGTTGACTTAATGCCCTTAGGGCTTCAAACTCCTTATTCTCGTCGGTTTCGAGCCGACCTTCCTCACTCTGAATGAGCCACTCCTGATCCATCTTTTCTGAGCCCTTGCCTGCCTCGTAGTCATCATCCACTGTGACATCGGCGTTTTCATCATCGCCAACAACATTCACAGATTCGTTGTAGTAGTCGTCGTTGACACGGTATCTGTTTCTGTACTTAGTGATTCCATTCAAGTACATGCTCTCCTGCTTCTGGTACTGCTCTGTAAATTTGGTATGCAAGTTGTTTTTTAAGATGGAAGGGTGTGGTCTGACAGCTTCTTGGTTTGGGTTGGAAAAAGCCGATGTGAGCTTTTGGAAGTTGTTCAACGTTCGCGTGGCCCTTGCCGAACCAGCTGACTGCAAGGGGGGTCTTTGGTTTGCATGGAGGTAAGTAGTAGATCCATTGCTGTAGCCGGCACCTGCTCCACTAGCTGTTGTATGGATATTGCTGTTGTTGATATTGGTTGTACTGCTGGTAGTACTGTTGCCATTGGTGTTGCCAGTTCCAGCGGTGGAGGATGTTGAAACATGGTGCAACTGTGAAATAGGGATCATAGTGGAAGACGGTGGAGCCATTGGCAAATCTGGGATCTTCTTCTTTGGCGACTTGATGAGTGAATATGAAGACAAGCCTTCTTTAGCGTTAGTTGGAGATGTACTGTTTCCTTCGCTTTCCAGAAGATGATCCAAAGGCGTAACAGAAGTGGGGAAATCAGCATCTTGGTTGGCCATTCCTTTACTCAAGTCGGCTTGCAGTTTTTTCATCTGCTCAAATGAAAAAGTTCCTGTATGGTTTGGGGAGGCTAGAGGCGTTCCTCTTGGTGATATGAGTATCTGGGTTCCTAGTTGCTGCAGGTTCATCTTTAGGTTTGTGGGTCTTGATCGAGAAGAGGTTGCAGGCATTGAAGGTGACGTAGGAGCAGCATTGGCGAGTATGCCATCGATGGAACCTCTCCTATTAATGCTCTCTGAGTTGGAATCAGATGACATTGAGTATTACCGTTATTCTGGTAGCGTAAGGTGTACAAATTGTAAATATTGTTAAATTGATAACTTATAATAAGGAGTGGCGAGGTGGGGGAACGCTGGGATGTTGTATGTTAGTGAAGTTCAACCTGAGTCTTTCACTGAAACGTATATGCTGCTATTCAGCTATGTGTCCATTTATGGCACTGTTTAGAATCGTGGTGAGGTGGTGTTAGTGGTATCAATGGTAAATGGAAGAAGAGTCGTCTAAAGTGGTGTCCATTCCACATTCCTTCTCTTTTAGGTGTGCGCAGAGTAAAGAGAGAGGGAATGAGTGCGTGCATCTGCTAAACAGGGGCCCCTGGCACACGTCCAAGCAACAGTCAATGGGAAGAAGAATTAACAGACCAACAAACCAATAGGCCGATAGAGCAACAGAGTGGAGATGGATCCACCAATACGCATAACGTTGTTGTTTATCTATCTTGACCATTGCCATTGAGTGTAACTGATTGAAAGAAAACAGGTGTGTTTGAAGGAAGAGTTGCAAAGGAGTGCGTTGGAACCATAGTGCGCTCTCGCCATCGTCATCATCGTCATTATGACAGTCAACGGCACTGTTAGCTCAAGCTGTAAGTCGATATCAATGCCAATGAACATCAAGTATGCTTAGTAACTATTGATGTTGCTGATACTGATACTGAACCGAACTTTTGCCACTGAAAGGAAACCAAGTACTAACAATCACTGTTCCGTCTGTGCTTTCACTCTCCACATGTGACTGTCTATCTGATCTCGAGATAAGATAGGGCCAAGTGGACAGGGGAATAGGAACTTTCAATATAGACACGCTTGATTTGGATGAATGTTTAGAGAAGCTATACAACGGCCAGCTTCTCTCTGAGCCAGTGATAGACCAGCTATGTTTCAAATTGAAAGAGCTGCTCATCAAACAGTCAAACATAGTCCATATACAGTCGCCAGTCACGTTGGTTGGCGACATCCACGGTCAATTCTACGACCTTTTGGAGATCTTCAAGATAGGTGGCTATCCTCCAGATACAAATTACCTCTTTTTAGGGGATTACGTTGATAGGGGTTATCACTCAATAGAGACAATCACTTTACTGATTGTTTTGAAGTTGAAATATCCAAGTAGGATTAACCTGATAAGGGGTAACCACGAATCGAGGCAAATCACAACCAACTACGGTTTCTACACCGAATGCTTGACCAAGTACGGTGCAGAATCTCAGGTGTGGTCCATATTTACCGATATCTTTGACTATTTGATCCTGGCGGCAATAATAGATAACAGTCTGTTCTGTGTTCATGGGGGGCTCTCCCCAAATGTTCAAAGTATAGAGTCCATAATAGTCATTGACAGATTTAAAGAGATACCGCATGATGGACCAATGGCTGATTTAGTGTGGAGTGATCCCGATTTGGAGTTGTTGAACTTCAGGATATCTTCAAGAGGCGCTGGGTACCAATTTGGGATCAATGTTGTCAACAAGTTCCTACAAGTGAACAAGTTTGAAAAGATTTATAGGGCGCATCAGCTCTGCAACGAAGGATACCAGGTGTTTTGGAAGGGTAAGGTGAATACCGTGTGGTCGGCGCCAAATTATTGCTATAGGTGTGGGAACAAGGCCTCCATTTGTGAAATATTCAACGACTCGAAGTCTCCCGACAGTTCCAGATTCAATGTTTTTGATGCATCTCCTGAGAGCGAGAAGGAGTTCATGAAGATTGTCAATGGGAGTGGCGGGTCAGACAGTGACGATGAGAATCCAATGGATGATCTGCTAGGGCTAAATGAGAGCCGAATCAACAAGAAAGCTCCATATGTGGAGTACTTTATGTGAGCTGTTGTCGGTAACTACTCAGCACACAGCGCCCGAACGATGCTACGTTTATCCTCCTCTTCCTAATATCTTTTTTTCCCTAATTTGCATGGCGTGAGAGTTGACAAGTGTGCCCTTTTTTACCCTCTGCGCTGACACTCCTGTGTACTTAGTCTTACTGTATATTATTCTTCTGTTACTGCTTTTTACTCTTATTGCTGTTTCATGTTGAATCTGGACGATTCTATGTGTTA
This sequence comes from Ogataea pignaliae, assembly GCA_030570775.1. Classification (NCBI taxonomy): domain Eukaryota; kingdom Fungi; phylum Ascomycota; class Pichiomycetes; order Pichiales; family Pichiaceae; genus Ogataea; species Ogataea pignaliae. Next base: position 31,797 of record JAJLWO010000089.1, on the reverse strand, counting down.
TTTTTCTTTCTTCATGAGCGTGTTAGTTTATTCCCTTACTTGTCCGTCTCACCCATGTAGCTAAACTATCATTGCTGGATCCATTAAAGTGAGGCACTGCATAAAGTTTTTCGAGACTTGTCAGCAACTCAGCCAACTATAAGAAAGGAGAATATTGTATATATAACCACTCATCAATTGGGAAACCGGCCACCTCATTCATCAACGGCCTCTTTTCCTTATCCTTAGGACTTCCTTAGGAGTAATATAGCTCAAGATTCATGCCATCATGAATCTCGTAGTCTTCCAAGGTGATGTGGTTCTTGAAAATCATGTATCCTTTCTTCAAGATGAGTTTCTCATGATCAGTGCCTATCTGCAAACCGAGAATCTTTTTAAACTCACCAATTGTGTCCGTTGAGAGGCATTTCACCTTGATCTTTTTTCCTAGTCTGGGTAAAGAGTGAGTGATGGGTATGTTAGTATCGGAATGTTCGTTGGGAGTAATTTCCACTAGGAAATGAGAATACCTACCTATCGTTACAAGTCACCTCAATCATGCTTGTTGCCACTTGTCAATTAGCATTCAATGATTGATCATAGTCATTTCAACCGAACAACCATCAGGGTTGAATGGTTCTCATTCGATGTAACTTCAACTTCAGCCACCACTTACGTCATATATTTTTAACCTCAAAAAAGGAGAAGAAACTGCAGCGCGTGCACGTCTTATTTACATATACCCACCATCTGGACTGGAAACGTTTACACCGTTTTGCTCCGTTAGCAAGAGGCATATCTGTTCAGTTCAAGCAATCTTTATCGCCTCAGGTAGAAGGAGTAAAGATCAAGCATAGCAACTCGTTTATAAATATTAGCCATCCCATTTTCCTTTTATTGGTTCATTTCAAGAACGAGGTCAGATAAACAAACCTTTATAGACTCTCTCATACATCGAGACCAGCATGGCATCTTCAGCTTCTAACGATGATGCCAAAACCGTACATGGTGACACCAATAGCATGAGCAATCATAGAAACATCTTTACATCCTCGTCGCCAGTGATAAGGGTGGACTCTGAAAGTTCCGACAATTCTACATTCAAACCACCAATGTCTTCATCAAACAGGATGTCTCAGATACCGTTCCTCAGGCCTGATTCGTTCATAGAAGAGAGCGAAGAAGAGTACTATGACGAGCCAATGCTAGACGCTGAAAGGCCCCTGAGCCTACTTGATTCTCCACAACAGCCATTTGCATTTCAGTCGAGAATGGAGTCTCCTCCAAGCTTCCCGGCATCTCACATGGCGCGAGGCCAACGACAGTCAAGGTTTGGTGCTGGAATGTCCACGCCGGCAACGAGTAACATAAGCAACAGTACAACATCTCTATATTCCCTACAGAACAATTCGAACTCCTCCTTGAACCAGCAAATGCAACGGCCAAATTCCTTGAAGTCCACAACGATACAGCCCACAAGATCGGGCACAAACTATACCCCTGCTCCGTTGCTCCCACCTAGAGCCAGGTCTCCATTCAGGCCAAAGTCCCCATCTGGGCGTTCCCCTTCAAGGTCCCCTTCCAGATCTTCATCCCCGACCAAATATCAGCCTTTCAAATTTGGCTCCATCATGATGAACAACTCCAGCGAGAACCTGTCCGTTCCTTCCTCTGCGTCATCAGCTAATGCCAATAGCAACGGCAATGGAGGAGCGCCTAGAGCATCGTACAGAAAGGGACATAGGTATAAGCACTCTTCCGTGTCAATGAACATGTTCCAAGAACCACCAAAGAAGGTCAAACCCACCAATTCGCCCAAGACGTATTGCATACCCACCTATAAGGAGGTAATTGATTCACTTAATAAGTCTCAAAAGTTAAAGTTATGTTGGGCATTGTCCCATGTTGCCTTGACTTTGATCACATACTTGCTAGGGTTCAAATATGGAAATACTTGCCTTTCAACTTTATCGCATCTTATCTTTTATGACTCAATAGGAAATCTGTTGATTGTTGTTGTTCAGATAATGACAAATTTTGAAGTCTGGAGTAACTCGTCTTTGAAGTATCCCTTTGGTCTTGGAAGAATTGAAGTGCTCGTGGGATTTGGACTATCCGTTTCCTTGATGTTTGTTGGCATGGACTTGTATTCTCACTTGCTGGAAGAACTGGTCATTGGACTCGTCGTTGGAGGTGATACTGCAGGTAACCATGATGAAGCATCACATTCTCACCATATCCACGAAAACAAAGGTGAACAGATGAATCCAATGCTATACGAACTTTTCTTGCTACTAATAGTTACAGTGACGCTAGTCTCATCAAGAGTCATACTCACAGAGGCACAAAAAGCACCAAAGGATGAAAATGATGATTCTCAGGATTCTTTCAGGAAGCATCAACCGAAGATGAAGAGGATCAGTTCCATCACCCTGATGGAGGAGCCAAAGATAACGACCAACCCAGTAAAACAGTTGAAGAAAAAGCACAACATTTTGCTGAACAGCTCTACCTCTATTCTCACACTCATCTATGCTTCTTATTCCATACTATATCCAATAGCCCATGGTTCGGACTCGATAGAGTTGATTAATCAAACTTCAACTGTATTACTTGCTGGTTTGGTGTTATACTTTGCATGGACACTGATCAACAGGTTATCCAATGTGTTGCTGCTCAAGAGACCATTCAAGAACCTCGAGTCTCAAATTTTGACGAATATCCAGGCTCTTGATTTTTACAAGCCTTCATACAAGATTGAAAAGTTGATGGTGTCCAAGGTGAACCATAAGATCTTTATAGTTATCATGAAGATCAAGATGATTGGTTCAACGGATGATGATGAAAGTAAGCTTAGGTTCTACTCTACAAAGATCATTAGAAGTTTGATGTATAAGCGTCTGAACGATGTGAATCGGGATGAAAACGCAATAAAGGAGGGTTTTGAACTTGAAACAGCCGTTTCAGCAGCTGATAGTCGTGTTTCTCTGATTGAACTGCTCGATGTCGATTCGCAGTTTGACTCCATGGATAGATCGGGGGAGCAGTTTGAGATTACCATTGATGTGGATAGGTTATAGAAGAGTTATTATTGATGGGTCCATTCCTTTGCCAATTCCATAAAGTAACTTTACATAGTAATTGCCTTCTAAAATACGAAGAAATCCATGAAAAAAAAAAGCACCTGTTGCTCGCACGAAACCTCAAAATATGTAACGTAATTTCAATACCATGTAAGAAATAGTCAAATTTTATTCTTATTTCTACTTTTTTTTTGGATTTGATATTTCTTTTGTAGCTTGGGTCAGCTAATTTGAAAGAGTACACACGGAGAGTCGCCAACTTTTTATCTCCTATTACATAGGTATTTGTTCTATATCCACCTATCTATACCTTTGTGGTTAGGCAGATGGTTTCTGGTCCCGTTTACGACATTTCAGCGTTTAATTCCAAATTATCCTCAATTGCGTAATAAATTACGTCAGCAATTTATCACACTTTAGATCCATAGAACAGGGCACATTTTTACCGTGAAATATGGGCGTGTGGCGCAGTTGGTAGCGCGCTTCCTTAGCATGGAAGAGGTCTTGGGTTCAATTCCCAACTCGTCCAGTTGTCTTTTTGTTCGTCCTTATTGAATTCAGAATAGGATGTGACATTTTGTTTTTTTGAATTCCAGTTGTAGAGAGTTTTGCAGCCCGCGTTAGCACTCATGCCGTGCAAAGAGGTTACAAGGTGTTGGCTGGCTGTATCGCTGCTAGGAGGTGCATGAATCCACTTCGAGTGTAGTCTATGCATGAGATCCCTCCCCAGGCTGTTCCTGGTATCTGCTTTTGGACCGCCTATCAATAATTACCACAGCTGCCGGCCCAGCCGTCATTCTGCGGGGACAGAGAACACAGCAAGCAACTTTGCGCGCATCATCATCTATAGTCATTCTTTTTATGCTGGACGTGAGCAACCAAACAACCAACCAGTCAAAGAGTAACTGATAGCCTAGCCTCAACTAAACATGGTTTTCGATGGATGTTTCATGGATGAGTAGCAGGATCCTTTCTCAGCTTGCGATGATCAAAGGTGAAGGTGAAGGCTATAAAGCATATACAATATCAAGATATATCAAACTAGGCGCGGTGCCTCGCTAGCGATATATAGTTCACCGAGCATGAGCCCGAAGGTGTGTCAAAATAATAGGAAGTAAGCCCTTGACATGCCATGTCGAATGGATTAATTGTCGGCTAATTTGATCTCTTTGATGCAGAAATGACAAACTTTTCAATTTTGTGGGGTAAAACTATTGAATATACTGGTAAGGAGACAGAGACTACTAAGTAAGTACTACTCCTACCTTTGCTCATGTTTGTAGATTGATATAGTAAAGGGGGGAATAGAATAAAAAGCAAGAATCTTTGGAATAGAATAAAAAAACAAGAATCGTTTCAAAAAGAGAAGTAAAAAAATTGTACACACCGGGACAAAAACTATGCCAATCCACCACCACTAATGGAGAAAGCACCAACTTCAATGCCAACTTCAGCATTACCACCACCACCACCGATTCTCTGTCCTTGCTGCCAATTAGGTTTGACATCCTGTCTGAACGAATCAGAAGCATCGACAAACTCATGCTGTCCATCACTACTCTCCTCCTCTTCGTTATCCATAACGGACTCCTCCGTAGACACATCGTAGCCTTCTTCGTCGTCTTCTTCTTCTTCTTCTTCTCCCCCCTCTCCTTCAACTTTAGTTTGCTCTTCCTCTTCCTCTTCCTCTTCATCATACTCATCATACTCATCATCGTCATCACTACTTCCATATTCTCCAACACCAACCTTATTTTCCTCATCTTCATCATAAACACCTTCAACGAACACCCCATCGATAATCTTGTAGTCAATCTTCCCACGGATGATCTTAATGATACCAAAAGTGTCATCGTAGCATTCATCATTCCTTAAGAAATTGGGATTCTTTTTAGATTTATTCTTGTTTTCTAATCCGTTTGTAATCCATGAACATTTAATTCCTAACCTTTTACATTCTCCACAGACTGGTCTCTGTTCGCAACATTTTCTCTTTCGAAATCGACAGGTTAGACATCCCTTTCTTGATCTCTTTGATATTTTGGATGGTTTTGTGCGCCTCTTTAATAATGGCTGATGAATTTGTGAGATGGAATCTTGTTGTGAATTTTTCAACTTTTTGGATGATTTTTTGCTCTTTGCCTTTTTGATTCGCGTTTTTGGTTTATCTGTTGAATGCCCAGGTTGAATCTGTTGGGTTGGGGAATCAGGGAGAGATCTTGGAACTTGGGTATTCTTTGTAGGTTGCTGTTGTTGATGTTGCTGTAGTCCGATAGATTTAACCATTCCCAATGGTGGTGATAATAAGGAGGATGAAGACTGATGGTATTGTTGATGCTGCTGCTGTTGCTGCTGCTGTTGCTGCCTACTGGAATCCAAAAAAGTTGGTGAGGTTAGCTGTTGATCGTGTTGATGTGAATTGGTGCCATTGAAACCAAAATTGAAATTCATGTTTAACAATGGATGGTTATGGGAAGCATAATCGTTGATTGGTTGCAATGATGATCGATTTGTAAAGGAGCCAGCTGTTGTATTATTTCCTGCACTATGACCAGAACTGGACAGTGCACTTGTCAATGGTGGTAGTGTTATCATATTACCAATGTTACCACCGTTGTTGCCACTACCAGAACCGCTGTTACCAATACCAGAAGACATGAGGTGTGTAAAACCTATGGGATTATGCGAACCAGAAGAGTTTGAAGAGCCTAAAGAATCAGTGCTACCGGTCTGTTTGCTGTTACTTTCGTTATTGTTGTTGACCATCATCCCAATCAATGATGATGAATATTTATGTTTTGGTATCAGAGGTGAAACTGTGGTTGCAGAGTGTACTTCGATGTTCATAGTAAGCCCTTGCTTTGGAGGTAGGCAAAGAGAGAGAGAGAGAGAGGTGTATTGTAACGCTTTGTGGCAATTGAATTGGAGATTACTGCAAGATTGACAGCCTAATGGATCACCGAAGGATTCAAAGTTAGAATGGAGATCATTAGAGGCTGGAATGCTGGATTATAAAAGGGGGAAAAATAAGGTTCAACTTGTTGGGATATACCTTTATATATATATCTATAAGGTGAAAAAGCTGGGGAACACATTCGAGGTGGTGAACTTTTTGGCTGGAAAATACTACTGGAGAAGATCATGCACAGCGTGCTATTTATCCCTTCCACTTCCATTTTCAATGCCCTGTCCTGTCCTATCTCTTGACCCTTTCACTTTCACCCCTAATCTTATAGTTAGTGTTATTCCCCCCCACTCAAACAGAATAGATCACTTGCTGAAAACATGAATATATTAATCAGTAGAACCTACTTGATTGCTTGCTGGTTGGTTGTGTGCAACATCCAATCGTCTGTTTGTCTGTACAGGCTACAAAACAAAATTCAGAATTGCCACTCTAGCAGATGTAAATATCAACATGGAATAGGAGAGTGGAATTTTACTGGCGTCATGATCGTCAAAGAAGCGGAACCAAACCAGTAACATTCTTCTTCTCTTAGTTAGTTAGTTCGTTAGCGTCATCATCTTTCAGGAAGTTTGTGGAATTGGCCGATTCCCCCCATTGCACACACTCTAGAGAGATCATCACCACAACCCAAACACAATGTTGTTTTCACTTCCCCACGAATTAGTTATTCCTATTCATTAATAAGAATGTCACTTAACAATAAAAGTCTATTGTACTTAAGCTTTCAACTTACAATAGAGAATTATTTGGTCATGCGGCGGTATCTCATGCAGCACTCACTCACTACCCACTCACCTTATATACCCTCTGCTCTACCGCCGTGCTGTACGGTACTGTACCTTACACTACCACTGCCTGCCTGCCATTTATTTACACTCACACGCACGCACGCACAACACCGCAGCACACGCACCGGGAGCCGAAAGTACATTTTTTCCTCCATACGCCCGTGCCGTATAACCAACCAAACCAACAAACCTTACCTACCCCACACACGTACACAACATCAAACAACCATATTATACAACAGATTTGGGCAATCTCGTATTCATCCTTGTAAATGATGACTATGATAGTATAGTATATATGATTGAGCAAGATGCTGCTGCTGCTGCTGCTGCTGTTGCTTCTTCAATAATTCTTTCCTTCGTATTAAGTAAGTACACTGGCGTATTCATTCATGCACAGTCTCCATCGCCTTTATTCTATACATAATACTATATATACTTCGTGAGTTATATAGTCAGTGAGTACATCCAACCATCTCTTCCAAGTCTACTTAATCTCTGAAGCGTAATAACAGGTATATTCATCCAATTCCTTAAGTAAGTCTAATGATTGAAATATCACCATTAGGATCACCATCAATTCGTATAGGGGACTCTTTATCACCCAAAAAAGAAGCACCTTGAGACTCGCTAGGATGACCAACCGGTAAGTTGCCTTCTTCTTCTTCTTCTTCTTCTTCTTCGTCATCGTCGTCACTAATGGTAAACGAATAACCATTTGTTTGTGACTTGGCATTGCCGCTTACCAACTGTGCCGTCAAGACACTTGGCTTCTTCCTTGTATTTGATGATATCAACGATGATTTTTGATTCTTCCTTTTTGTATATTTCCTCTTCACATTATCACCCTGGTCACTATTCTCATCCTGACCATCTTCAATGTAGTTCACCCTACTGCTGTTTCTTCTTCTCCTAAGTACCCTTCCATGAACAACCGTACGTTCTGGTGATGGTGATTCGATCTCAACGCTCAACGATTGACTTTCCGTATCAGCCATATAACTATCCTGTGAGATGTTCCGCCCAACCCCACCAATACCCATCTCATCGTCAACGTCAACAAGTACTAGCCCCTTGGGTAATCCACCACCATGTACGTCTGTTGATGCATTAGCGTCATACTGAGAGCTAGACATCAAAGCATCATCAATGTCTTGCAGTAACGAATTTCGAACTTTTAAAGGTCTTTCAATATTCTTTTCATCATCATTAGCCAGATCTATTGATCCCGAGTCTGAATCAGCATCAAAGTCTTCCTTCGTCATAGCACGAATCTTCTTCTTCTTTCCAATGGATTTATCCTCAGAGATGAGAAACCGTTTGGTTCCTTTGGTTCCTGTTCTGCTTGGAGTTGGAGAAACTGGCTCTTCCAAAGGCGGATCATCGGCGAGTCTAATAGGTGAGTCAAATAATTCTGTTGGTTTCTTGGTCGGTCTACTAACTTGTAAAGCCATTGTTGATTTCGATAGATCTTCAAAGTCCTTCTGGTTTAAACTCACCAATGAATCCATCAAGCTTACACCTCCATTGTTTCTTGTAGTATCCTGAACGGATTGTTTACTACCTTCGTCCTTGGTAGCTTCACTTATGATCTGCTTGACAGTGGGAGAGGTTGGGTGGTCCAATGGTTTCAACTTTGGTTTTCTTCCAACTTTTTTCTTGGGAGGAGTCTTAGGCTTGATTTCTAACGTTGCTATCTTTGGGACAGTCGATTTCTCCTCAATAAATTGCAAATCGTCATCATCATTATCCTCCTCACCATTCTTACCTTCCTTCTCTTTCTCATCCTTCAAGGGTTCCCCTGTCTTCCCCACTTGTTCGGATCCCGCTTGATTGCTGGCCTGCGGGACACTTTGAACTGTTCCATTGCCATTGCTATTGCCATTGCCATTGCCTTTGTCATCCATCACCATTCCAGTCTTCTCATGATTGGCATCCATCGGAACACCCCCGGTAGCCAACACGTCCGGCTTGTACTTCTTCGTTCCAACAATCGAAGGATCACCGCCATCATTCTTTACCTGAATCTTCAGCAGATCAATCAACTCCTTCCGAAGTTTGGACCGAATGGATCTTCTCTCTTCAACGTTAAACATCTTGTTTGCCAAAATAACAGCTTGTCTTTTTCTTTTCTTCTCAGTCAATACCTTAGTCTTGAATTCGAGTGGAGAACTGTAAAATTTGGTGATGTTATAAACGACATGCAGTCCACAATCATTCGTGTTTTTTTGCTGTGGGATAGAACACCCATGCTTTAAAAGTTGACTGCTTGGAACTTCAATTCCATATTTGTCCCTTGCATATTCGATCAAGAATGATTTTAAAGGGGTCGCTATGTCTCGTCTAACTTTCCTCAAGGAATCTAAAATGAATATACTTCCAAATGCCCTTGGTTTCCTGTCCGTTGGTGGCGTTGGTGGTGGTGGTGGTATCAACTCGGTGCTTATACCAGTGGAAGCTGAACCAGGATTTTCCATTGACAAAGACAGATCTAGCGATTCCGAAGGTTCAGGAACTTCTGGGGGAGCCACCATCACCACATTGGCAGGTGACACGGTACCACTGTTTGAAGTTTCCACCGATGCCGGATCGGGATCGAGATCGGGATCAGAATCGATAGAACTTGCCTCTATTTTGGCTCTTTTAATTATGGATCTTTTCAACTTTGGTAAATCAGTGATGATGACGCAGAACCAATGCATGTCCCTGTTAATTGGTATGACGACAAAGTCATTGTCAAATAGAGTATCGTTATTTTTGAACCAACTCTTCACATTGGAGTAGTAATCCTGCTCCTTGTTTTGCGCTCCAATTATTTTTTGTTGTGATAGTTTTGTAAAAAAGAAAGAATTCATTAATTCAACCTTGTACTTGCCCAACTGGCCACTCTTCTTTGCAACTTGCAAGTTATAGTGTAAGAAGAAATCCACTATGGAATCGTTGACCCAGTTGCTGTTGTAGAGTCCTTTGAAATCATCGTTGGAAACAACAAAGTTCCTTCGACTTTCAAATTGATATGTGAGTTGCGGTGTAAAAATGATCTGTTCTTCACGCGGTATGTTTTCATCAAGCGTCTCGCTGCTAAGGTCCAATACTTCAAGTGGGTTTCCCTCATCAAGTTCAAGGTAGATCGATTTGTTGTCTCTAACACCTTTGGATCGCGTTGTTCTTTTAAAATCATTCTCAAAGGGGTATCGACTGTGTGTGGCCTTGGAAGAGGGGGGATGCAAAGATGAAGGTCCTCCTGCCTGTCCATAGAAACTACTGGTGCCAATTGGCTCGAACGTGTAAGGTGCATGGCGTATCGTCAACGGGTAAAATCTCTCAAAGTCTGTGTTTTTCATGTAGTTACAACTGATCTCATTCACTTTGAAGCAATCGGCAAGTTGGCTGAAAGTCATCATGTCCTTATCCAGCAGCACCGAAGGACCGGTAGGTACCGTCATTGAAACTTTGACCACTCTCAACAGGTTGTTGGAATAGAGTCCAGTTGAGGTTGATTTAAAATGTATGCCAAAACTCACAACTGTCTCCCCATGTAGCCCAATGTCCACGTATTGTACGTCTTTAAATGAAAAGTCAAGCTTTGCGTCCCCATCGGCTTTCACAACAAACCTCCTCTGGTTGAGTTCGAGTTTGGCCTTTTTAGTGATTATTATCGGTTTGGCATCTTTGGAATACACAGCAATAGATCTCAGTACCCAGCTTATATTCGAATCTTTTAGGTGATGTTGAGGAACTGGATATATGCTGACACTAGAATCGCGGAGATCGGCCTTTTCCCCCACCCGGCTCGACTGATTCATCTGTAAATCAGAGGGTGAATCTGTCAATGTTGCTCTTTGCTCATCTGTTGCAGTAGTGCCAATGAAACTGGGCCTTCTAGGGGGGCTTGACAGCATAGAGGGAACATATTCATCGCTGCTTATTCTTCTGTCGTATATTTCTCCCTGGCTTGAATGCGGGGCTCTTCTAGGGTTGGATTGAAGTACGCTTATTGGATTGATCTTTATTATTTTGGAAGCGTGAAATTGTTTGGCAATTCCTAATGGCGTTGATCTATATGCGGTGTGGTTTTGAAAGATGGATGTTAGTATTTGGAAACAGGGGAAAAAAGTAAGAGAGTATGAAGCCTCTGTGATGGGGGCAACTTACGATAGGCTGTCTGAAGGCAGAGTTCGCCTGGTGGATTTCACCTTGGAAGTCAAAGAACGGAACGTTTTGTTTTTGATCGAAGATTTGCTATCTTTGTCAAACATGGTGCGTCTTTGTTGTTGAGGTTGTAGAGAGTGGATAACTATGGCTTGCTTCACGGGAAGAGCAGGGTCACTAATGGGGGATGTAATTGAAGGTTATTTCCCAAGATAACATAAAATGAAGGCCCTTCAAAGCCCCTATAGTTGTGAGTTGTCAACGCGAGTTCGTGCAAGATTTCAAAACCTTTACTCTTAGGCTCCCCTTTCTTTTTCGATTGATTGCCTCTAGATCAACCTCCACGTTTCGAGAGAGAGGTTTGAGGGAGATGGATCACCGATGATTGAAGTGAGTGCCGGGGATGCAAAAGTGAAGCGTGCGTAGCTTGCTGCTAGTTAAATGCAATTAATCTTTTGGTCACTATAGTGCTCTACTGTTTCCTTCCTTGTAGTCTACCATCAGCGGCACAACGATGGCTCTCTTGTAGCTCTTCTTTCAAGGGACCTGTTTGGGATCTCTTTGATCCTCTCTCTCTACAAAACAGGGAAAATATTAATGACATTACGTCAGCAATGATTTAAGGTAAAATAATGTAGCCGTTGCTGTACAATGGCAGATAGCTGTCGAAATTTTTCACTTTTCGATTTTCGATTTGGCTCCTTTTGGACAGAGAGAGAGAGAGAGAGTGAGAGAGATGGACAGACAGACCGACGATCAGGAGAAGCATAGGCAAAGAAGAGCCGTACCCTCTATTATACCGTCATCAATCATAGCAACCAACACAACTTTTTTCTATGTAGAGAGCAGGAATAGTATCTAGTGCAATAGGTACGACTCATTCACAGATTCCGGGTAAAGCATTTCAAGTAGAGCGAAACATATAAGCTACTATAATACCCATCACCACCACCGCCATCCGACAATGCTGAGGAATCAATCCATCATTAGACAGACCTCCTGGTCGATATCCAGATCTTTGCTTCTTCAACAGACTAGAACTTTCCAATCTTCAACAGCACCACTAGCGCAGAAATCCCCATACCAAGTGTTTGTCGACACGTTCAAGAATGAATGGAAGAAGTCCTCCGAATTGACAGAGCAAATCAAAGAGTTGAAGAGTGCCACTGGTGAAATGGGAGAGAGTGAAGCCTTCAAGAAGGCTAAGGATGCGTTTGACCAGGCCCAAAAGTCGTCAGGTGCAGTTGCCAAAGGTGTTCAAAAGACAGCAGAGGTTGTTGGTGATGTGGCTGCCAAAGCTTGGGATTCTCCAGTTGGTAAGGGAGTCAGGACGACGGTTAAGACTACAGCAGAGACGGTGGATAAGGCCATCGATCCAGTGAGACAGACAAAGACTTACAAAGAAGTTTCTGAGGTTTTCAACGAAGGTTCATCCAAGTATGGGTTGTACGAGAGCAAAGAAGAGAGAAGACTGAGAAGAGAGAAGGACCTCAAGAGCAAACCAAAAGCTGTCAAGTCTAACGAGGACGCTGGCACTGCCGTTGTTGCCACAGAGATAAAAACTGAATCGAATCTGAAGGATAAGATAAAGATCACACCAAACTCAGCCATAGGTAGACTGCTGTTGGCACTAAGGGAAAGATGGGAAGAAGCCGAGAACCCACTGCTAGTTTTGATCAGAACGATTTTGGAAAAGATTGGTGGTTTCTTTGCCGAGACGGAAAGTGCAAGAGTTGTCAAGGCAATGAAAGAGTTAGATCCCAACTTCAACGTGGAATCGTTCAACAAGCAGCTCAGAGAATTCATTGTTCCAGAAATGCTTGATGCCTACATGACAGGTGACGAAAAGGTGCTCAAGCTATGGCTATCCGAAGCCCCATTCAACATCATTGCCGCACAGAAGAAGCAACTTAGAGATCAAGGGTTGTTCTCAGACGGCAGAATTTTGGACGTTAGAGGTGTGGACATTGTCACTTCCAAAATGTTAGAGCCAAACCAAACGCCCGTGTTTGTCATTGGTGCTAGAGTTCAAGAGATTAACTTGTACAGAAGGGCAAAGACAGGGGAGGTTGCCGCAGGTACAGAGGAAGACATTATGCTGTCTACCTATGCGATGGTCATCACTAGAGTTGCCGAAGAGGTTGACAACCCAGAGACTGAAGGTTGGAAGATATTGGAGTTTGTCAGAGGTGGCTCGAGGAAGTTCACTTGATGATGGAAGAGGGGCGAAGAAGCGTTGCGTGGCGTAGAGTCACTTCTCCAGTTTTCTGTGTACTTTACAAAATATATATCATCCACTGTAAATAGGTAGCATGTTACGCATATCAAGGTCAAACCCTTGCTTTTTCTATAAAAAAGTATCTTTTTAACGCATTGCTCTCATTTTTTGATTGACCTTCTCTTCTTGAACGTTGCCACCGGTGTCTTCTCTCGTACTTCGTCATCACTGTCTTCGTCAGAATGTAGCCTCTTTTCTGTGCTCAAATCCCAGCCCCTCAGTTCATTTTCCGAAGTTGTCACTTTTCGCCTGGTGATACCAACAACTGCGGGTTTGAAGCTAAGGTCCTCTTCCTCCTCTGTTTCGTCTTTATCGTTACTTTCAACAGTTACCCAACCGCCAACTTTGCCTGTACTATCATTGAGTTCCGCTGCCTTCTTGCTAGGAAAACCTCTTTTAGAAGAATGTTTACCTCTGATTGTCAGACGATTATCTTTAGATGTATTGCTGTTATTGCTGCCACTTTTCTCTCTGACAAAGTGGTGTTGAATGGCTGTTAACTCTTTTTCGGCTAGCTTCATCTCGTCATCTCGCGTTCTTTGTTTCTGCTTTATATCAAGTAGTATCTTTTTGGTGTTGAATTTATGCTTCGAAGAGGATTCATGCTGAGTCTTTGTATTTTCATCGACGGACTATTGGATACGGATAAGATTGAGTTAGTAGAGAGGTCATTTTGAGAGACCAGTTGACTTTCCTGGTAATCTTCCAAGTAATACCACTTACCGTTGAACATGTCTTGCACCAGTACCTCCCCATAGTGTAACATTTACAGTTGGAACAACACCAATTGAGTGAAAACCGATGAAGTACCACCTCAATTGATAAAGAATGGGGAGAAACTTATCTGAAAAGTTGGTTCTGGTAAGGCTTATGCATGCACCATGAAAAAATATCACAGACATGCTTTTTATCAACTTTGAATGCCTTTCTATGACCAGGAGTAATCCATCCATTGAGTCCATCATCCAGCAACCTGAACATCAGCATAAAACTGGACAGTAAACTGGAGTCTAAAAGATTCTTCATAATCCTTACACATGAGCTCGAATGACAGGGATAGGTCTACCTCATATAGGAGAGCATCTCATGACAGGGATAGGTCTACCTCATATAGGAGAGCATCTCATGACAGGCATTCACACCCGTCATCAAGAGCTACCGATCATAGCACGCAACACAGAAGCCACCCTAGTCGTGGCCGAAAAAGAGAAGATACAGCAGCAAACAGCGAGTCCCATAAATGCCATCACAGTAGCAACAGGTCTTCCACAGATCGCCCCAGGGACTTACGAAAGGGATCATCATCTGAGTCCAGCCGACTTTACTCCAGTGAGAATCAGCATAACCGTCAACACCAAAGTCAGCATCATCACTCCAGAAGCCATAGGTCAAGTAGGAGCCCACTTGATGATAGAAACAATAGTTTATCCATTGAGAATGATTTTCCAGGATACAAGATACTGGAGGCACCTGACTTTGCTACCTCTGAGGATGAGTTGGATCCAAATCAAACGATTGGAGAAAGATTGCGAGATAAAGATGGGAACATAGATTTGCAAATGCTCGAGCAATTTGGCGCTGTAGATGATCAATTGAAAAACAGCAAAAATGAAGACGAAGTTATAATCGCCGAAGTTAAAGAGCCCTATGCATCACAACCTGTCACCACAGAGAGAAGTCCATTGCATGTCAAGTACGAATTTGGAGATAGAGGTTCCAAATGGAGGATGATGAAATTGGAAAAGATTACAGAAGGGACAAAGTTTAGTACCCAATCTGCGGAAGAAATGGCTTTGGAAAGATATGGAGATTTGGTATATTTCTACATTGCTCTGGAAGAAAAAGAGGAACTAGAAAGAAGAAAGAAAGTTAAGGATGTATCAAAGTGGGTGTTAAAGCCAACAGGTCGAATCGCAAGAGCACATGGAATAAAATTGAATGATGTGTTGCAGCCGAGTAATCAGAAACGATCACTCGTTGACTCACAAGCAACCATCACTAGTCAAGATGTTGCCGATGCAAAGATAGAAATGATGAGAGCCAAGCTTCGTAAAGCCGCTAACGCTAAAGAATTGGAGCAGAAGTATAATGATTTGGAGAAACAATTCAATGTTCCGTCCATGGAAGTCTCAAGAGCAACTAAGAAGGCTAAACCTTTGGTGGATATAGCTGCATCATTGGAGGACGTTGATGAAGAATCTCAAACCATCGCCCAGATGGTGAGGCAGGAAAAGCTCACCACTTCAGCTTCGAATCTGAAACAATCGGCAAGGCAAATTGCCTCGATGACAATGTACAACAACGCTGATTTGGATGAACAGGATGAGTTGGCAGGTAATCTGGCCAGCTTGTCTCAGAACCACAAGCTGAACGTCAACACTTTCATTGAGAATCCCAAACTTGTGAAAGCGTTAGAGACATGCATATTCTGCCCAGGGAATGAGAACCGGAATAGAAACCAAAGCACGCTATCAATCTTATCGTCAACTGCAAACTTCTATTTAACCCTACTACCAAAACCAGAATTAACCAAGTTTGGATGCATGATCGTACCATTCCAGCACCTTCGAAACTCCTTGTATTTAGAAAGGGAACAACATGAAGAGTTAAGATCCATGATGCATACTTTGAGTCAATTCTACTATACTGAGTACAACCAGGGCGTTTTGTTTTACGAGGAATCCATCTCGGAGACTCAGCATTTCACAATCCGAGCAATTCCAATTCCGCTCTCGTTTGATTCGGGCACCTTGAAGGGTTACTTCAGGTCAGCCATACTGGAGCAGTTTGATGATAGCGTGAATGTGCACAAGGCGGTGATTGATACTATGGACCCAGCGAATGACTACACGAGGCAAGTTGCCAAAGAAGCTCCATTCTATCATGTTTGGTTATCGTTTGATGGTGGGCTGGCACACATTGTGGAGAGTGATAGTTGGCCAAAGCACGATCTTTTCAGTCGTAGTGTCATTGGTGGATTCTTAGAACTTGATGAGTTCAAAATAAGGGCAAGGACGAGGTTCATCAGGGATAATGCGATGATTGAGAATTTTAAAGAGGCTTTTGGAAAATATGAAGATGCTACAGATGCAAAAGAGGATGATGCTGCAGATCCTCAGGGTAGATGATTAGATTTCTTTATCAACGAAACTTAACAACTATTTTCAGGTATATATAAGTGTATAAAAATCCAGCAAATAAGGAAGAAAGGAAAAATGATATGCTTTAGCGGGTCTTATAAGCGAAAACAGTTCAATGTACAAACTCAAATGCATGCAAAATCTGTAGCGATGATTTAAGAAAAGCAAAAGCAAAAGGATATCCTAGTCCAATTATTTCTCTTTGGCTTCCTCGGATTTCTCTTCAACCTCTTCAGGTTTTTTATCAATAACCTCAGCATCATCGGGATCATCCAAACTCAACTTATCCTTGACCAAAACAACGTGATCTTTCTCCTGTACGTTTTCACTCTTGATCAGCTGTTCTTGCTCTTTGACAACGTTCAAACGTTGCTGGAAGGTAGCCTTATCCTCATCAACGTGCAACTCTTGCTCGTGATAGAACTCCTCAGGCAATGAGCTCAACACGGCCTTAAGTGCATCATACTGTGAGGTGTACACCTCCTTATCACCGTAGGTGTATGCATTGACTAGGATCATCAACGTTGAAGGGATTCCCTCTCTGAGCCTCATATCCAACCAATTTTGTAACCACACTCTCATCTCACTTGGGGAGGTGGAGTATGCTTTAATACCTCTTGAAGAGCATGCAATCTGGAGCTCCTGGACGGATAAAGAGTCGACACCTTCATAGTCGATCAACTTGTCGTCATTCTTGATCTTTAACATTTTGTGTCTGATTCTGTACCTCAAGATTTGATCTGATCCAAACGGTCTCATGTTGATGTACTTGCACATGGCGACCAATATGCTTCTTGAGACGTTATCCAAGATCAAATCATCCTTGAAGAGTTTTGCAACTCTCAACAATTGATCCTTGTTAATTTCGTTGGAGGTTGAAGGTGATCTTAGTTTTGAATACAAATCTTTGAAATCAGCCCTTTGTTCTTCCGTGATCGTACTAGGTAGTTTGATCCTCTTATCCTTTGTCCTTAGCACTTCAGAAACTTTAGTTCTGGTATTTCTCAAGAGTTTGAGCTGCTTCTCCTTATCAGCGACGGATTGATACGTGGAAGGAAGAAGGTTTGGGAATAGCTTCAAGGCAATTGGAAGTAGGAGTTCTGCAAATGGGACCAAGACAAACATGGCAAACGGGAATAACCTTAAAACATCGTTTATTGTTCTTTGCAACTGTCTGTACTCTCTTCTGGTGAGTTCGTAACCGGATGCAAGTTTCAGAAGTAGTTTGGATGAGACTCTGATTTCCAAACCCAATAACTTGGTACCATCCCAGTAGTGGTGAGCCTCATGTTTCACCTTTTCCCAGAGTGTTAACTTTGGAGCTGGCTCAGAGACTGTTGTGGATGGCTTTGTAGAAGGAGAAGACGGGGGTGCGGTTACTGGCGGCGGCGGCGGAGACGGAGACGGAGTGGACGGAGTGGATCCAGGAGTTGACTTCGTCGAGTTATAACGCAATCCGTCAAAAGCGTTGTATCGGGAGATGGATGGCGAGATTACTGTTGCAATGGATATTAGTATATTGCCGATTGGGTCGAATAAGAGTAGTGATTAGGAGTTTGGATATAAAGTTACTCACGTCTAGTGGTGGAATAGGCGGGTAGTGGCCTGCTGCACGGTGATCTGGTTATAAGCCTGAGAGCAGTCAGACCTCTGGTATATTTGTACATTGTGTCAAGTGATGGTGATGTGATTCGATGCTGGACGTTGATATTCGAGATGGATGGTTGTGATGGAGGTGTGAAATGCTCTCTATTCATAAAAAGCTGTGTAGCAGCAGTAGTAGTAGTCATCATCCTCACAAAAGCGCCACAGCGAACGGACAGAACAACGGCCAATTTTTCACCTTCTCGACAACGCATGCACTCGGCGACAGATTGGATCTCTCTCGCTCTCCTAGTTGAAAAGTGTCTACATCACACGTCAGTTTGGTATATGATCACACTGTTTCAGCATCATTACACCCACGATTTTACTCTCTTATTCCATCAGAAACTTGAAATTTATCCTCAGAATCATAGAGGTAAGTAAAACATAACCGCATTGAGTGATGGTTGTGACCGTTGGTCGATCCCCAAACGAGAGATATTAATTAGAGCTTTGAGATAGACATCAACAACTCTCTCTCTCTTTCTCTCAGTTGACCTCAACAAGATCCATTGATCCGAACCGCTGTCTCTATTATTTGATTCAAAACTTTTGTTTTTCCCATTAACACGGTCTGTTCTAATCCATTACTAACACTCACCCACTCTGCAGATGTCCTCCGAAGCACCAACCACATTCAAGACCCCAAAGCAAAGAAGGTTCATCAAGCAGCCAGACTTCACTGCCAGGGATGCCAAAGTTGCCGAACTGAATGCCGAATTGAAAAAAGTGGATAAGGAAGTTGCCGATTTGAACAAGGAGATTGAGAAATCGGTCATTCCAACTGAATTGGCCGAGGAAAGTAAGAAGCTAAGAGCAGAGTTGACCTCCATCATCAGGCAACAGTCGGACATCAAGAACAAGAGAAACCAGATCAACGAGCAAGTTAAGGCCGTCGACTCATTACTAAAGAAGAAGATCGTTGAACTACAGGCCCAAACTTCCAAGAACAACTTTAAGAACGTTGAGGAGATCGACAGGAAGGTCACCCAGTTGAACGATCTAATTGGTTCCGGAACTTTGAAGATTGTCGATGAGAGAAGATATGTGAAGGAGATTTCCTCATTGAGAAAACTAAGAAAGGACTTTGGCAACATTGAAGTTCAACAGAAGTCAATCGATGCAGACAAGGCCAAGATTCAGGAGTTGAAGGCCTCCTTATCTGGTGTCTCCAACAAGGAAATCCAAGGTAAATTTGAAGAAACAACCGAAGCATTGGACAAGCTATCTCAGAAGACCAAGCATATCCAAGAAAAGAGAGATGGATTGTACAACAAGAGAAGAGCGACGTATGCCAAGAGGGACAGCATCTATACCGAGATCAAGGAAACCAAGGCCAACTTTGAAGCTCAATTCAAGAAGTTCCGTGCTGAAATGGATGCAGAACGTAAGAGAAGAGAAGAAGAGGAGAAATCATACCATTTGACCCAAAAGAAGGAGGAGTTACAACAGGAGATTGAAATCTTGAGAGAATCTGCAAAGAGACCTGCTTTCACCTCTGAGATTGACTCCATTGAGACCTTGTTGACCCATTTCGATCCAACCCACGTTAGAGAAGAGACTCCACTGATTCAATCCATTTTCAAGACAAACGGGTCTGCATCCAAGTCTAGAGTCATTGAGATGCCTGCCGATGCAGTCATCATCAAGAAGGAGCCAATCAATTTTGTGGCAGGTAAAGGTAAGAAGGGTAAGAAGTCTTCAAGTGTTAAGAAGAACGCCAAATTTACCGTTGAACCTGAGGTTATTTCGAAGCTTGCCGAACTTTCGATTGCTCTACCAACCAAGTCTGAGGAGTTACCTGCTACCATCGATTCTTTGAAGAGTAAGCTTGATGAGTTCAAGGCAAAACAGGACGAGCAGACCAAGGCCAACGTTGAAGCTGCTGAGCTTAAAGCTACCAAATTGGAGGCTTCGATTACTAAGATTGACGAGGAGATTGCACAGGAGGCTAGTAAGCCTGCTGCTGCTGCCGTTGAGAAGGAGGAGGAACCTACTCCAGAAGCTGATGCTACTAAGGAAGGTGAAGATGCTTAGATTTGGCCAAACCTTTTGAGTTGGGTCGCTTTCAGCTTCCACCCAGTCTTTTTTTTTTATCTTCCCTTACTTTTGCTTGTAATAGCTCTTTGACATTTTTTTTCTTCCATATTGTTTCATATATACACTTATAAATAGTTGTTTTGGTAGTACTATCTGCCTTATCGTTCCTAATGAGAACCAAGAAACCAAAAAACGGAGGTACAGACACATTTGGCTCTCCTTCTACTCTGGTATAATAGAATAAAATATGGTGGGTGCTATGTTGTCAGCGGAAGGGCTAGTGAGGATCGACCATCCATGTAACACTAATACAAATCAGTCTGCTACCAAACTTTTCAAGCTGGTGCAGTTTCCCAACAAGCTATCTTATCTCTTCTATTTCAATTTATCAACAAAATACATCATCACGAATGGAATGTCACACTGACATTAAGCATACTACTACCAAAAAACTTTCCGTAAACAGTGTGGCGAACGAATGCGGTATCTGTGATTAAACCGCTCCCCAATTTTCTTTCACCATTGGGGCTTCTCCATGTTGCATAGCAGAACGAAGAGCAAAGCAAAGGACGGGAGCACAGTTACTAGATGGTCCGCACGTACGCATCGGGGCCAATCCCAAAGTGTTCCCTCTCTCTACCACCAAGCATAAACCGATTCTTCTTCACACAGCACTCTGGGATTAATATATGACACACAACATGCTCTTCAATGGCAACAGCAGCATCAACGACAGTAACAACAGTATCGGCATCAACAACATCCTCATGACATACACACATACACGCTGCGGAGCGGACAGGGCAGAAGGGCATCGGTACGGGCGCAGCACGCGCACAGCACACCGCAGTTTCGCCCAGGTTCACCCAGGTTCACCCAGGTTCACCGGGGAGCAGTAGTAGTACTACAGTATATATGCACTGAAGTTTCTCTGTATATAATAAAGATATCAATACCTTCTTGAACTGTTGAAACAACAATTATCTTAATCAAACAATCAGCAAACAATTAGAAGGAAGTAGTCTGGTTACATTCCACTAGCACTTAGAAGAAATAAACTCACACTTACATCTACACCTATCAATATATATAGACCAGCAATTAAACTTCTCTGTTGACCCCAGTCCCTATTTCGAGGCACATCACATCAGATCAAGGTTGGGCTTTTGATCATCAAACCTTCATCCATTCCCCTCCTTCTTGGTAGCTTGCTCTGTCGACTTCAATAGAGTCCCAAATAGTAGAGATTCGGCTAACAGGTTGCAACTTATCGAGTTTGTCTTGTCTCAGTATCCAACTGGCTGGCTCCCTGCCTTATATTTCTTGTCTCAAACCAGTCCCTAAATCTTCTTCCCAAGATCAAGCTGTGACTTCACAGGAAAATTCATCAACTAACTAGTGTCACCAGCATCTCTTGATGGTTCCCGGTCAGACAGGCAGCTAACTACACACGGTCACTCTTTTATCTTATTCCTCTCAATACGTGCTCGTTCTACTATCAATTGAAAACTATCCACACCATCCAATCTGCTGCTCATATGCCATATTCGCTCGAGCCTCAAAGCATCTTGATTATTTCGAATCGCATCATTTGCAAACATCCTTGATTTTCCCTCTCTCTCGAAATATGCGGTCGGGCCGTGGCACCGAGTACATCAGTCTATCCAACACAGCTGAAACGAGTAAAATAACATCACAAGGCAGCAGCAGCAGCAGCATGAGCAGTCCAATCAACGTGCCGTCGCAATCAACCAGTCTTAGCGATCGAAAACGTGGTATTTACAGAGACGATGAAAAAGACAGCAGCATTGCCACTGAGGGTCGGGCAACAAAGTCTCGCAAGTCCTCTGCTACACACCCAGACATCCCACAACCTCTAATCTCAACAGATTCAGATTCAACGGTAGATACAGCAACATTGGGAAGAGGTAATACTGCCATCACTGCCACCACCATAGAACGGACAAGAGGGGTAGGAGGCGAAACAGAAATCTCCTGGGGTGAAGGAGACCCAGAAGTTGAACAGCCAATAATAGAGTTTAAGCCAGATCTCCCCAAGTGTTTTGGACTAACAATCAAACAATCCTCAGACCTCTCTCCTTTCTACTACGAAGGCTTGAAAGTGCCCATCCTGATGTACAGATGCTTCATGTTTCTGGATGAAAACTCCGCTTTTGAACAGGTTGGCATATTTAGGTTGTCTTCAGTCAAATCTGAGATTAACGCATTGGAGGATCAGTTCAACAAACAGGGCGACGTTAATTTCCTAGCGATGAACCCACGCCCAAACATTCATGCTATAACAACACTGTTTAAAAGATGGCTACGATCAAACCAAAGAATATTAAGCGATGAAGATTGTACACAGCTCAACCAGATGTTGAAACTACAGAACAAGCAGATCCGCCTAAAAGAGTTCAACTCGATCCTTAAATCCATCCCTTTTGAAAACTATCAGATCTTGAAATGTTTGTTCCTGTACTTGGACAAGGTGTTGCTCCATATGGATAAAAACAAAAATAGCATTGATAGTTTGGCTATGTTGTTCAGTGCCAATATAACGAACGATCCAGCAGGCAAGAACGTTCCTATCTTGACTGACATGTTACAACACAGAGATGTGTATTTCAAAGGGTAAGGAGTTTGTATCATGATCACTCCTCTCAGCTATAGATTTTTTCACCCTCACCCTTGGTTTCTCGTTGTTTTAGATGTTCTTGTTTTCAAGGCGCTTCAATTCTCTTTTATCTGTTTTCTTTGCCATAATTATTAGCATATCATCTGTTTTTCTATTGTATTCTTTCCCGCAGAGATACTCTTCTCGTTCTTTATTACTGTCTATTCTTTTTTTTCAGACTTCAATTGTTCATATTTCTTTCGAGGTCAAACTATAAATCTCTTTCTTTGAGCCAACATAGTATTCTATCAACGTGAAAAAAATGCAGTATGTATAGCGATACTACGAGTAACAGAAAATTCACTGACCCACGTATGAAACAACTATGGATAGCAATAAATAATGGTGTGGAAAAGTTGGAACAACTACTGAGTCTTAGATAAAAGATCTGCAGAGGTGAAAACGTCATCGGCAACCTCCAACTCCCTAGGAACACCAACGTTTCTCTTTCTCTTTCTAATGACATTCTCAATGAACGCCTCACCAGCCTTATACGAGGACCTAACCAAAGGTCCCGAAGCACAATACAAAAAGCCTAGATCGAGAGCCACATTCTTCCAATGCTCAAACTTCTCTGGTCTGACATACTCAACAACCTTCATGTGTCGCTTTGTTGGTCTCATGTACTGTCCAAAAGTAACAACATCAACACCAACAGATCTCAAATCTTTCAAAGTTGTCATCACCTGTTCTTCAGTCTCCCCAAATCCAAGCATCAACGATGTCTTTGTGACAAGGTTCGGATTCACCTCCTTTGCCGTTCTCAACACGGCAAGTGATTGCCTATAGGTGGCCCTACGATCTCTCACATGCGGTGTCAAATCCTCAACGGTCTCCATGTTATGAGCAAAAACGTCCAATGGTGACCCGGCCAACACTTTGGCCATCTCCAAATCCCCCCTAAAATCACCAGAGAGACATTCAACCAAAATCTGAGGAGCCTTAAGTTTGATCTTCTCAACGGTCTCTCTAAGATGATGAGCACCACCATCCGATAGATCGTCCCTATCAACCGTTGTCAACACAACATATCCTAACCCCCATCTACTGATTGCCTCAGCTGTATTTTCGGGCTCGTGAGGGTCAAGAGGAGCAGGATTACGGTTGGTCTTAACGGAGCAAAAACGGCATCCCCTTGTACAGGTGTCACCCATGAGCATTATAGTTGCAGTTGCTTCGGATTTCTTTCCTCCCCAACACTCACCAATGTTAGGACATTTGGCCTCTTCACAAACAGTTGCCAATTTTAACTCTCTAACGTCTTTTTTCAAAGAGTGGAAAGATTTTCCCTTTGGAATGGGGACTTTGAGCCAGGACGGTAGACGGGCGTTGGGATCTTTTCTTGCTGATTCCAATGGGTCTATAGAGATCTCTGCTGCTTTACCTGAGATAAAGTCATCAAACGATGGGCCTTTGTTTAACTTGTCTGAGAATTTCGTCACTCTTCTTCTTCTCGTCACCATTGGTGGTGCCTGGGCCTGGGTTTGGGTCTGGACATGCTGTATGTGCTGTTGCTGCTGTGAGGATTCGGAAGGGACTTGAGCAGAGGTAACAACTTTGGAGACGGATGCCAGCGTTCTTCTTGATCCAACATGGACACTTGGGGCTGGCTTGAGAATGGATACAATCCTTGTGCTGTTGCTTATGAGCATTGTGTTGTTAGGGCTATATGTGATGCTTTGAATCGGATGGGTATGGTGGTCACGATGAGGTGGTGATGTGAATGTCGATTTCTCTGATTTATTTCACTGTGATAGTACGCTGGATTAGTCTCAACAGTGTGGGTGTGCCTATATGGGTGATCGAAAGTATGAATTGTGAGCGTTAGTTTTCAAGATGAAGCTTATAAATCCATCCTCTGTTCTTCTATATTTTTCTTCTCTTCTCTACTCTACCCTTCTCTATATTCACGTTGTGAAAAAAACCGTTGATGATGATAGCACAGAAGAACACCAATGGCTGGCTGAAAGCCTCCTGGGCCACCGGGGAGGACTGCCCTACGTCCATGGCAGCAGCGTAAGAGCGTATGAGCGTCGAGTATTTGCAAATTGGGCCGTGTCTCTTCGTGCGCCCGTGGTAAAGAGAGAAGGCATCGGGAGGTTATCCCCGTACGAGAGATGTCCGTGCCAGTGTGCGGCACTGGGTCCGGGAGACTTGACTCTGATATGCAACAGCAGAGTCATAATATCAGAGTCAGATTCAGAGTCAACTCCAGATCAGCTTCCATCTTTTGATCGTTGATATGAAAATTATATTGATTTAATGATGATGGATGCTGTCGATAGACGACAAAACTGTAAGCACACGCCACTCACATTCTCTAGCGAGGAAGGTAAATGAATTAAAATAAAAGAAAAAGAGATAGACAAACTACAAAACACGCATTAAGCAGGAAAAGGAAGGAGCGATGAAACAAAGCGATTAGAATCATGACTTAAAATTAAAGAGCCGAAGAAGCAAAAGCACCACACACTTCTCAATCTTTGTGGAAACCACCCTTATGTAACGCGGGAACAACTCTCTCATGCATCTTTGAAATATCCTCCTCATCTCCAGGACTACTACTACTACTTTCTCCTCCGCCTCCCTCCAACTTCCTCTGGACAAGCTCAGACATCCTCTTCTGTCCTTCCAAATCGTGATACATCTGTAACCATGGATGTTTCAACAACTTGGCATAGACTGGCCTCTCGCTAGGGTTCTTGTTCAAACAAAGCGCAACAAAATTCCTAGCCTCTTTGGAAAACTCGCCTTCGGGTAAAGTAGGCGGTTCACCATCAACAATGGCACTCAACTGTGAAAATATATTGTTGAAAGTTTCAGGAGGATAAGGATAACAACCCTTTGCAATCTCCAGAATGGACAACCCCAAAGACCAAATATCCGACTGTACTGAATATGTTGCAACGTCAGGACTACTCGATTTGATCCTCTCTGGAGCCATATATGACTGACATCCAATGTTTGTCCTAGCCAAAGAGGCAACCAAATTCCCACTAACTCCAAAATCGCACAATTTTACCTTTCCAACCTCATTGACTAGAATATTCGTCGGTTTGACATCCCTATGAATGATGTTGTGCTCATCCTTCAACTGTTTAAGCCCTTTAACGACACATTTTGTAATGTACGCCAGTTGTGATTCTGAGACTCCACCTAGATAAACCTTATCCAAGGATCCACCTTGCATGTACTCCATACACATGTAAACTGCACCTTCGACGAAGAAAGCACCATAGAAATCAACGATGCATTCACTGACGCAGCTGTGTAAAACTTCCAACTCCATCAAGATCTGTCTGAATTTGGAATCGTCTAGTTCTAACCTAACCTCTTTCATTGCCATGATGATCCCGGTAGGTTTATGAAGAACCTTTGAAACAATACCATAGTTTCCACGTCCTAATTCTTCCAAGAATTCTAAATCGTCCTGAGAGATACGGAAGGAAGAACCATTGGAAAAATCAACACCTTTGGAGTGTAGCGAGGCCTTTCCTGAGAAATTTAACGATCCAGATTTGATGTCCACGTATTTAGAATAGCTTGCAAACATGCCTGCTTGTTTAGGCTGTGCCTGTGGAAGCTTAAAGTTTGGCTTCTTCCTAGTTGGTGCTGCTGTTTCAGGTGACGTAGTTATAACTGCTGAAGAATCTGCTGCAGATGTCACTATGGTGGAACCTCTCTGTGGTAGCATCGCCTGTTTCAGTTTGTCCATACTTTTATCGCCGAGTAACCCAGAACCTGGTGGAACGAGCATTGGCAGGCCTCCTGGTGCATTTCTTCTTTGAGACAATGACATCTTCTTTGGTGGTACCCGAGAGGTGGACTGATGCGATGCCATAGTTGTCTGGATCACTTTTGGGGTGATGGGTGAGGAGAATGACTTCTTACCAGTGATGGGTCTTTGCATCAAAGTCATATCTGGTGTTGAGTTGATGCTGGTGGGTAGTTTCCTAATCGACTCTGGATCTCTGTCTGTAATGGTGGCAGTTGATGAAACCGAAGACGGGTTTTGAAATTGAACCTGTATGCCTGGCATGCCTGGTCTCGTTTCCGTTTCTGATGCTACTGGTGTTCTTGAGCTAATGCTAGTGGTGGATGGTTGTGATGATGCAATTGAAAGTGGGTCTAGCCTTGATACGAATGGGGCTGGTGCTTTCACTGCTGGCGAATCTGTTCTCTTTATTGTTGATGATGATGCCAATGATACTATGGATGACGAGGATCCGACACCCACAGATGGTGATGATGATGACGATGATGACAATGATGGATCAAAAGAGAATGGGCCTTTAGACGTTGTAACCTCTAGAGGGCTCAAAATTGCCGGAGTCGTTGCGGCAGATGAACCACATGATGATGATGCAGATGATGACAGTGTGAAACTGTTTGGCGGTAGCAATGAGTTGGAAGAGTTATTGTTTGGATTCTTGCCAAACGCCTTGTTCAAATTGCCTCTTGCATTGTTACTTGAACTATTGATATTGTTGCTGCTGCTGTTGTTGTTGTTGTTGCTATTGCTACCACCATGATCGGAGGTGTTGATGCTCGAACTACTAGCCGTTCTACTACCAGTAAGATCTTCAATCTTTTTAGGGAGTCTGAATGACGTCCTCCTTGTCAATCCTTCTTCAAGCGGCATTTCCGATTCTTCTGCTAGCTCATCATGTGGAGTACCATGTGCGCTTGAGTTTCCGCTATGAGGAGTCGAAGGAGACGTACCTGATGTGAGGTTTGGAGGAAGAGGAGGCAAAGGTTTATCAACGGGAGAATATGCATCGTCCTTTTGTACCTGTACTTGGATTTGATGATGCTGTTGTTGTTGTTGCTGCTGCTGTTGCCTCTTTGCCTGAAAAGCCAACAATTTTGCCTGAATGGTAGGGTTCATACCTCTGTTATGTATGCTCAAATCTTGAAGCTTTGCATGCAAGTCGTTATTATTACTATTATTATTTTGATCGGATGACATGATGAGAGGTTAGGATAAATCTATGAAGTCTAGCAAGTAGATAGATGAAGCTGATAAAACGTATATTTGATGCTGAAAAAGATGGTGTTCGTTCCTAATGTGTGGGAATTGAATTGAATTTTGCTTGACTTGGTGGAATACCTCACTGCGAATACTGGATGTGTTGAAACGCTTTGAAACGTTTATGTACCTTCAAGATATGAGGAATGAGTGATTGATTTATTTGGGATTGAATGCACCAAATGCTTGTAATTTGATCGATTTTATTTGATGGTAAGATTGGATAGTGCTCAGGAAATGAAGAACTACCAAGAGGAGAGATTTAGCAGCGGTAGAATTGAAGATATGCCGATAACGTTTCTAGAGGCGTGGGTCAAAAGACGAAATATTTGTGTCAAGTGATGAATCTTCCAATCTAAGAATCAACAATGAATTGTAGGTTCGTGATTTTAGAGAAGAGAATGATGAGAGTGAAGAAACCTGTAAGTCTGATCCTTTTTTTTAGGGATATGGGTCAGTCGTCCAATGAGATCTGATGATATCCGAACAAGCTAATCTAATGTAATCTAGTGTAATCTGTAACCAAGCAATCTTGTGAAGTATGAGAGAGGGAACGTGTGATTGAATGTGTGACAAACTGATGGTTGGTCAATTAGTGTCAGCTTCAACAAGTTGATCAATGAATGGATGTTGGTGTGTAGTTAGTTGTTAAAGATTGCACAAGAGGGAGAGTGGCTTTGCTATTAGTCTGTCTTAGTTAGCAAGTAATATAGATATAAAGGAGTTTCCCTCTGTTAATATGTATAAGTTGCTCTGAAAAGGCGAGGAAATTTTCTTCTGTCGGTGTGCGTGCGGAGGAGGAAGTGTGGGATGGGAAGGTAGTGTGCAGTTCTGTGGTGTACCAATGTTACAATAACCCCGATGGAGAGATAGATAGAGAGATAGATAGATAATCAGGCACACTTTTTACGGGCAGTTAACGTGTGGTGGTGGTGTGGTGTTGTGCGTATGTATGTGTGTAAGTATAACGAAAGATCTTGGCTCCAAACTGATCAACCAACAGCTCTTTTCCATTTACAATTGCAAAACAGGTGGACACCACTATTGCTTTATATTATTATTCCAGAAGTCTTATTGATCGACAGGGTAGCCAGTTGCCCAATTCAATGGCAGTTTTTACAACGAACAGAATAGAGGATGACCAACTGACCAACCTATATGACCCGCCCGTCAGATCAAATCGTTTTGATCAGAAATAGCAGGCACCGCTACAACCGGACATCCCATTTTCTTTCCAATCAATAGGTCACTTGTTTCTCTTCCCCTATTGTCCACCTTTATGGTACAACAATTCCAGCAACTTTACCTTGCATGTATATCGTGTTGAAAAACAACGTGCGACTCAATATGCAAGGCATTAACTAATCAATCAAACAAACTTCCATTGCATTGTTTATCGATTGATTAATAAGGTTTTAAAATTTTGCAGAAAGGGAGGAAAGAAAGGATATATAACTCATAAAGAGAACGGCTGGGAGTGGGTGTTCGACAAACCATTTCTTCTATATATATTCAGAGTAGAAGTCTCTGTAGTTGAGAAATAACCCATTTCTCCTATAGTCAAACTGCAACTAACATCTCTTGGGGGTATTTGCAATGTGCCACAGACTCTTCTTAAGACTGCTTTGGTGTTGGTGGATATAGAACGAATTAGCTTTTTAACTTTATTGTTCGATCCATCAGCGTGCTAATTGCGAAAAGATGTTTCTATTAATATAATACGAACTCCCTCCTAGTTTGGACTATACGCAAGGGGTAGATAGATACCAATCGTTGGCAAATGTTTTTCTTTGGCTAACATGTAGCCACTTGGTAGATTCACTATTGTGCTCTTTAGTGAAGCAGCTCAGTACAATAGACCATTGGATCTCAATTGTTACAACATTGAATAACTTATATTTACCTGTATCATCGAGCGGGAAACAAAACATTCCTTACACACCAAGATTATTTTCACTTTTCCGATAGCTTTTTCCCGTTGATTTGCCAATCGAAAAACACTAAACGTTGGAGTTGGGGTTTGGATTGTCTACCGTGAATACCTGCAGGGTGGAAAATGGAAGCTGCTGCACTCTATTAAGACAGAGATGATCAAAAATCTATTTTTATCCGCTTCCACAACAGGCAATTACAACCATGCAAAAGTTTGGTAGCTGACGGTCGTTGTAGCATATGATTGTGGAATTAGTCTTATTCTACTCCATCCTCGGTACTCAAATTTTTTGCTCTAGTGTAGACGACCTATTGTATCCATTTCATCAGATCTGATAGGGGGTCTCTGCCTTTTTCAATATTAACCTCCCCGAAACAACAATTGACAAATGGATATAGCGTTGAATAAGGCTTATATTTAAAACATTGTTCACCTATTTCTTTACAAATTAAATGATGGAGAAACAACCACTTTCCAAGTACAGAAAATCTCATAATTTTTGTCTGCTGTCTCAAGGAAATGTGTTCCAAATGGTTTACGATGGGCCCTTAAATCAAAGGGGCATGCGGCTAACTTGCATGAACCGCAGATCTCTTTGAAAAGAGAGGGAATCTCTGATGTCATCGTACGATGTATGGTATAATTCCGGAGGTCCAATAAGACAAACCATCGACTATACAACCAGGCTGGGTCCTTGACACTGTTTGATTCAAGAGTTTCGGATTTTCTCCGATTGGTTTATCCTTTGGCAGGATCTGCTTTTCTCTCTCCCCCCTCTCTGATAACAGCTGTGAGCTATGTGGAAAGCCCCAAAGCTACATTTTCCCCCAGCAGCAGTCCGTATCCATATGCTTCCATTTTGGCACTTTATGTGCTGAACTGATTCTTCAGGTGACAGTGCCTAACCTAAACAGACACTCCAAATTCAATACGTTGGGAGTCGAGAAGACTGATGATTCTTGTTGGGAACGACGTGTGTTTTAATGTGAAGAAAGAACGATGGTAATGGAAATGGCGAGGAGAAGAAAAAACACAAAGACACTGGGAAAGACAAAAGTAGTAAAACAGCCTGCTAGCATCTGTTCTATCTAGCTCATGGCTCCAATGTTGCAACCTTTCCATCAGCACCTACACTGTCGAAGCTTTTTAAATCCCTGACCTCTAGTATTCTATTCCTATGAAGAAGCCTATTGCAGAATAATATATATTCCAGGATAAATTGGAAGGAAGAGAGAGGGCTTGAATTGACCTATTGGCAATTCTTTGAGGAGCGCATGCAGTAGGACATCAACGAGTTCAACTTTCAATCCACAGAGCTCCCACTAGAATAGCAACAAAAGACATGGTCTCCACTAAAGTCCGTAAGATAGTAACCCCGTTCTGGCTTCTGCTAATGAGAATTATTCTCCTGTTGCTGTTCCTGTTGTTGTTGGTGTATGGGACATCCAACGAGCAAAAGATTTAGTGAGACTACCGAAAAGAAGAAGGAGAGAGAATCCATAGTCGCCAAAGACTAGAGTAGCAAGAGCAGAGTATCGAACAGTGATTCCAATAATAGCACGATTGTAATATTTAGTAGTATGACGTCGAGTTTCTTAAGTTTTAGTGCCTTCGTTATAGACGCTTCGTGTTTATTAGTGTCATCTTTGTTGCACAATACCGCCTTGGTTTCTCCTCAAAATTCGAATTCCTCAAAGGAAAGTGAAAAATCATAAGGACTTTAGACTTCCCTTAATGGCTGTGCGGCGTTATGCAAGTGTAAATTTGTGTCTTATGCATGTCGATCTTTGCTTCTATAAATAGTCACGATGTATGCTCATTTTGATGACCTTTTTCAGTAGAAAGACAAAGAATTACTGAAGTTTTCGAGGTCAATTCGGGGTTAACTTGCTTTACTAAGAACCGTACTTGTCTATGTAAGAGCAGTGTTGGCAGTACTGAACTTTCTTTCGTATTCGACACATAACAAGCCCTATCGAAATCCTGTTCAGATTCAGATCAGAGATCTGAGGGCGCCCTTATATACGAGCGTTACCAGGCTCGATTGTGATTGCGTCTTGAGATGAGAGAGATCAGATTTTTGGTT
>JAJLWO010000088.1:0-59572 GCA_030570775.1 Ogataea pignaliae | reverse complement strand
AAGAACACCGTATTGTCACAGATGTTTCCAAGGTCATGAACCAGGAGCACATGTTCAAATACGTGATGTGCCTTTGAAGCAAAACAATCCTCCTAAACGTCATACAACGGAGGGACTGCCACGCTAAATAGAAATATCATATCATACTAAATGTAAGAGAATGAATTTTTTGAAGGTTGCCATCCTTGTCCACCCTATCTTTGCTGTGCCAGTGTATTTCATAATCTCTGACGTGTTTGAATCAACAGAGGAGATTCAACAATGTAAGGCCACAGTGTTGCCGAGTGTCAATCGGCGTTGTTGTTGATGTTCCACCGACTCTTCTGTTCATGTGCAATGTGGCTCTGCACGTTGCTGTTTCTTTGACTAGCGCATGATCAGCGTTGTCTAACTTATATGGCTTCTTCTACTGGAGTAATGATCATGGCCATCAACTGTATGTATATATCTACAGGAAGAAGAGGAAGAGCGGTTGCTAAGAGGGGTATGGTGCCCAAACGAGATAAGTTTGATAAGTTTTTCAGCGCGCATACTAACTCCTGCACACAGATTTTGTTCCATACACACCACACCTCTAGAAGAAGTAAAACATGGGATCCCCACTAACCAGATCCCTCTCATTCTAGCCAGCAAGGAGTTGGAAGCTTGTTAGCCAGGAAAGGCTAGGATTGGCACTGCAAATGAGAAGGTCGCTCCAAGGGGCGAAATGGGGCTGTGGAGTCACAACTATGGCCATTGTACTGAAGACAGTGCTCAGATAATACCAGCAACACATTCCAAATTGAATTCAGTTGTGAAGCACTGATTACCCAGGTTGTGAAGCGTATCGGAAGAGCTAAAGTTTGATTCATTGGCGTTCAAAGTGGGTGCTTGATTTTCAAGCGCGAAGCAGAAATTGGTGGTGGAGATTTGCAGCCCAGTATTTGGCCGTTTTACCTCGACTCAACCATAAATCCAGGCCTAGGAGCTAGCGCTCCGTCCGATGGGCTTCAAGATGAGTACTTGTTGGGATCAATTGCTGTCTAATTGCGGCCTCAAGGAGTTCTGATAGAAAGAGGAGTCAAAGCGCATTTTTGGAAAGCTGCAACATCAAAAAGAGAAGAGTTTTTCAAACGCCAGCTTCAGCACCTTCTAGACCTAGTAAAGGCCTGGGATGTTTTCCAGGATACAATTCAATGGCCGAATATTGTTCTGTGGTACCGGTTGTTCACCACGCAAGTCTCGGGTGGGTGGAAATACGGTTCAAAGTGTAGGTAATTACACAAACGCTTTTAGAATGAAATTGCAAACAGGCCATATTTTAGAAAAGCACTTTCCCAGGAACTCTAGGATTTGTAGTTGATACTTATATAAGTTGTAGACCCATTGTACCTCGTTGTTCACTTAGCTAAAGCACAACATGAACAAGAGGTGCAGCTTACACACATCAAAGAGACCAAGCATACAAACTAGGCGGCTGGGTATTGGTTGGCAAAGACGTTTGGAGTGTAGATAAGTGTGTGTGTCTAGCTTTTCATAGTTGAGTTCCAGCAAGCAAATTGAAAAGCCGCATTAATCAAGCTCAGTCAGTTTCAGACATCGACTTGCTGCAAAATCGTCAGACTTATATATATACATTCAAGAGAACTTATAATATTGTTGAATAAATTTTTCATTAATTGTTTTCGAATATAGTGTTCACTAAAGATACGCCCATCTTGTATTTCTTCAAATCAGCGTGGAATCGCTAAGTCCTTCAAACTGGGAGATCCATCATCATAGTCATCACCTTCAACAAACCTCTCATAGTCATCTTCATCTGGAATGGCAAATGCCATCTCTTCGCCACCTTCAATATAGTCCCTATTCAACATACCTGTGGATTCATCGGCAGATATCGAATCACCCAAGTCAAACCCAGACCGTTCACCTCCGTTCCTCTCCAGCTCCTCCAAGAGTACCTCTTGCATGCGACCGTAAAGTATATATGTAACCAAGGTGAAACTCCCAATGGCAACAGCAACCGCAGTTAGATCCAAAATTTTCTTCGCCGTGGACGTTTCCTCGCCAAAACTCCTCAACATGACACCAGAAAATAGGGGTATGATGTACTTTGGACTCGTAACTATGCTTGCAAGGATAAACATCACCACGCTCAATCCCGGAACAGCAGCCAAAGCACCATTGGAAAACGAGTACGGCAACGGTGAAATTCTGAGCAAACTCAAAAGAAAAAAGTTCTTGCTGAAACCTGCTCTTTCATTATTCAAGGCAGTAACAATCACCTTCAACTTTGCATTGGTATTAATCATCCTCAATGCAACCCCACCTAGGGCATACCTGAATAATAAAAAAGAGCATGCCGATCCAGAGACGCTTGCAAACGTCAACACAAAGTATCCACGCATGCCGTATATCATCCCAGTCATTGTGGACAAATAGGAAAATCCCACCAATGGTGGAAATGAGACAAAGAAGATCAACGTGAATAGAAGTAAGACTCCTTTGAATCCCGAGTCGTGCCAACGGTCAGAAATATCCGACAACTTCTTTATTATAGGCTTATGATATACCAATACAAGAATATCCACGGTAAAGTATACCACAGCAAGAGATGCCAAAATCACCTTCTTATACGTTGGTTGTCTGTTGAAGTAGTCCCTGATCTTTCCAAGAGACTCCAAGAAATCCTTCCTAATCATCTCCCCAATATTAAGGTTGCTCCTAAGCATCGTAACGTCGGAGGTATGTAACGGGAGGGAATTGGACCTGACTGCATGTGTAATGTCATCATGGGAGTTAAATGGAGAACCTAACTGAGCTTCGTTGTCGTCCGATGCGGTGCTGATTAAAGGTATCTCATAGGAAGACATTGGAAACTATTTTGGACTATTGAGCGGGTGCGCTCGGGCCTGCTGGTTTGTGAATAGTGATGTTTGCGGTTTACTGACGCTAAACCTGTCAAATTGTCTGTTCCTGAGTAGTGAGTGTCATACAACTGATCCCTTTCTTGATAAAAGGAAGAGATGGCTAGATTGACTGGAGGAAAAACACTCTACAAGTTTCGTCTCGGAATAGAGGATATACATATAGATACGCTGTACAGGTGAACGAAAAGATGGGGAGAGACTTGCCGGCCTTGAGGCTGTGCTTATTTGACCAAAGCAACCGCTGCGCCAGCAAAAGAGTTTGGGAGGCCCAAACACCAAAGGTTGATCTCCACTTCGAGGACCTGCTTCATGAAAATACTAGAAAAGAAGACGTATTTTGTGAAGTCATTATTGAGGAATGAAGAGTTCCATCTTTAGCCGAGACAACATTCATGAATATGCCATGGATCCTTTCGTCAAGCGATTCTACAAATTCATTGTAATAACATTATGTCTATTGACGGTATCGCTCATCACTCTCGTATGTTTTGAATACAGTGCCATATATGGATCCATAGAAGAAGAGGAGGTGGGCATGTTTGACTATGCAACCTCCTCCATAGCATCATACTTCAAGGCACAGGAGATCAAGAAGAACTATTTTTCATCGACCGGAAAGGATAGATTAGATTCAACATCGATCAGGAAACTTCTAGGTTCGGAGAATTCGAAATATTTCAAAGATCGACAGCTGGCATTGGAAAAAGAAGCAGAACAAAATGCAGGCCTAGATTTTCATCCAATTGATGACGGTACCGAACTCTCATCCACTGATGAAGAATACAGCATTGCGGTGACTCAAGGTAACCCATTATTCCAAAAGCTGTTTGCGAGATATGCAGAGATACTTCTAAAGACTCGGCTTTCGTTTCCACATCCAGAACGTATCACGACGAACGAAGGCAAGCCTGTTATTTGGGAAGCCAAATTTGTTGAACTTCCCTACAATGTCTTGTCAGAGTCCGATCTACTGCAATACATGGAGTTTGACGATGAGTTTGTTCTAGATCTCACTGCTAAACATGAACGTGTTGTGAGGTCCTTACCCAAATCTGATGTCAATTTTTATAAAGGTAATGGGTATGCCATGATTGGGGGTGGATGGTATACCTGGTATACTTTTCTTTCGATTCAAGCACTAAGGAATGCAGGATCAACCTTGCCCATTGAGCTCATAATACCAAAGGATGAAGACTATGAAACAAATTTGTGCGATGATATCCTACCCAACAAGTACAACACACGCTGTGTCAAATTCTCCACCGTGTTTGGGGATGAAGCCCTAAAGAAGATGGGCGAGTTGAAAGGGTATCAGTTCAAAGCTTTTGCATTGTTGGCCTCATCGTTCGAGAATTGCATGTACATTGATTCTGACAATTTTGCGGTTCGATCTCCAGATCATATATTTGAATCTGAACTGTACAAGAGATACCAAATGATCACATGGCCCGATTTTTGGAGAAGAACATCATCTCCATATTTGTACAAGATTCTCGGTATAGAGCTTGGAAACAAGCCAATACGACACCTCAATGACTTTTATACCCCTCCTGAAAAGTACACAAAGAAAGCCGATATGATTGAAGTTGAAAATACAATCAATCTTCACGATAGAAAAGGCACGCTTTCCGATTGGACATCCGAATCTGGTCAGATGATTTTCAACAAGAAGAAACATTTCAACACGCTTCTTCTTTCGCTATACTACAACTTCAATGGACCTACAGGTTATCATCCTTTGCTTTCCCAAGGAGGCGCAGGTGAGGGTGATAAGGAAACAATAGCATTGGCAGCACACTATCTCAAGCATCCATACTACCAAGTTTACAGGAAGCCCGATAAACTATACGGGACGTTTATCAAGGAGGCAAACTATTTCGTTGACTCAACCATAGTTCAGTACGATCCAATCTATGACTACGAGGCATTAAAGGGAGCTATTTGGCAAAACAAGAAAAATCTGGAAAATTTGGGGAAGGATTATGTGTACTCGTACACTTTCACGTATGGAACGAATCCGTTCACGAGAGAGTTTGAATCTAAACCACTATTCTATCATTTCCATAACCCCAAGATGAATCCTTGGGCTTTCGTACAGAAAGATCTATTTACAGACCCAGCAATGAGCACCATTCGAAATTTCGGTAACGAATTCACCAGTACTGGCATTGATATCGAACTGCAGGTTTGGGAGTCCATTGTGAGGAACCTCTGTGGAGAGGAGAAAATTGATTTCAAAGCTTTGGAAGGGCTCGACAGAGATGTCATCTGCAGCAACGGTGCAGTGGCTGATAGGATAGGTTGGTTGAAAAGCACCGGTGAAGAAGCTTTTAGTAATTATCACCCTCAAACTTTCGAGAACCTTGTTGATGACATGTTTGAAGAAGATAGCTTGGAATTGGACGATTACATATTTTTAAGCATCAGCGAGGCGTTTTCATTCAACTTCATAAAGGAGGAAGAGGGGGTGAAACGTTGATCAAACCCCAGTCTCGCATCATTCATTTATATGATGAAGAGGATTTATTTTATATAGAGCTTATAAATTAACGAACTGAAACCAAACCCGCGCAACTGCATTCAAAGCAACATTCTATAAATTCAAGGCCTTGCACACCTGTATGCCCATCTGTTTAGTTTCCATATCCGTCAAGGATCTGAGAGAACTAGCGATGGTGTCTTTCAATTTCTCCCTCTTGGCAACATCAATCAACGTTGGTTTATCCTGCACGTTTGAGATGTTCAACAGGATGTAAAAGCATCTAATAACCAAGTCATTCTCGGTATACTGTTCTTTCAAAACACTGATCAAACGTTGAACGAAAAATTCAGACTTGGCCAACATGGAAGAAATAACCTCGTACTCGCTACTATTGGCAAATATATTGAGCACGGCCAACTGAGACTTGGTATCGTCCAATGAGATCAACTGAACCAACGTCTTGAAACTCGAATAGTTATCGTTCAACCTATCCACATCCCAATTGAAGAATCTCTCGGAACATATTGGAGACAAGGAAAGGTTCGAGATGACCTCCAAGACGGACCTTTGAATTTGAACGTTGCTGCACAACACCAATCCATACAATGAATCCCAGGATAACCTAATCACCAAATCTTTGATCTCTATAGCATCAACCGAAGTTAGATTGACCAATGCTATGAGCACATCAAATACATCCTCATCTTCAATGTGATCAATTGAACCCAATGGGGATGTCTGTGTGTCGCTAACATTCAAGATCGATTCGTACCGTATGATAACCTCGAGGAGAAACAAGACAGGCGTTGCCATCTCCACTGTGCTTCCTTGAAATAGTAAGTTTGGATCGTACCTGATCAGTATCTTACTCAATGCCTTAATCGCCGTGAATCTAGTAATGGGGTTGCTAATCTTCTCCTTGAGAATGATTCCATCCTTCTTATACTGAACGGCATCCTTAGAGGTGTTAATCAGGTAACTCAAGAGAACGTTCAAACCTCCTTGATTTACCGTCTCTGCCCTATGTTTGTTGTCGTGCGTGAGGTTGTTCACTAGTCGGATCAGTTCCTTTTGAACACCTGTTGCTGAAGGATACAACGTTTTCTTTGTAAGTTCGGTCAGTCTCGTCATTATGGAACAGGTATGTAGTAGATACGTGACAAATTCACCCACCTCTTTGTCGCTGTCATTTTCATTGGTGATTTGTTTTTTACTCCCGGTTGTTGTATCCACCGTTTTCAAATCTGCATAGTCACGAATGGATTGAATCGATTTCTGTTCCTTGCTGAGGTTCTTGTTGTACGTTGTGATATTTGCAAGTATGGATAGTATACCATACCCGTTAGTATTGTTGGCGTCATTCAAATTTTCCAATAGGGATTCTATAAAGTTTGTGTCTTGTCTCATTAGTTTTTTCACTTTCACGTTCAACGATAGAAAAGCCAGCCCTTCGATTGCAGTTGTGGCCTGTATGCTGTTGGCATCATTTGACACGACAAATCCGTTTACCAAGACGTCCGTTGTGTGGTTTAACGTTAAAACATCGGGGTAGTTTTCCATGGTTTCTTTCTTCAAAAAAGTCCAAACCTTAATTAGGATTAATGCCGATAAACATTGAATTTGGGAGTTGGACTCATTATAGGGCGACTTCATGATTTTCAAAGGAAGTGTGATGTACTGTTCAGCGATGGGCACTCTGCAGGTTTCAACAAGGCTTGCCGCTGAGAAAAGTCGTAGCAAGGTTTCAATTTGATGAGACATGATTTCTGGTTTGAACGATAATAACGAAATGATTTCACCTGTAATTAACCTGGAAAAGTCTTCATTTTTCATAAAAATCTCTGAGCATATATGTGTCTCCACCGGGAAGAGTTCGCCTACTATTTTTAAAAGTTTGGACCTCTCCAATTTTCCTTCGCAACTTATGATTAGATCATCCAAAAGCTCCGATAGTTCATTTGAAAACTTTTCAGGGAACAATTTGCGCAAATGAACAATGATAAGTAAACTCAATGACGAAGTCTCGTTAAAGGCAAGGTAGCCTACCAAGGGTGATAAGATGGGGCTGATATCTTCTTCAAATATGATATTATCAACCGATGTTGTTGTTGTTGCCGGTGTTTCTGCTGGTGCTGCTATTGAGGATATGCAAGAAAAGAGTGCTTTTAAAGGGTCCAGCGAGGATGTTTGCTGTTTGTTGCTGGTTGAAAATGAACGATCTAAATTTGAAAGACCTTCCAGTAGTGGAGTTCGTAAAGCAGCGATAGGGGACGATGACATAGAGACGGTGAATAAGACTGCAATTGAGGGGTGGAGCTGTAGGAAGTATACAGAGTTATGCTCAAGGGCTGATGGTTACTTTGCAAGGGGTAGTAGGTAGATTATAGTATACAGAGGTAAGCATTGAATAATGGTAAACATCAGTTTCTATCCATCCTTCGATCTATAAGAAGACAATCACTGACAAGTGTAGTAGTAGTAAGTAGTTAGTAGGAATAACAGCAGTAGTGTCCAGTTCAACTTTCTTTCAACTTTAAGGATACGATGTGCATGCATATTATACATTGTATGTACAATGCACAATAAGCAATGCAATACAAACAATGCAATTAACAATGCAGCAATAGTAATAGTAATATAATAAGCAGCAAGGCAACCAAACCAACGAAAACCACCCACCGTTCCGCTCATCTACACAGTTCATTCACAACGATCCACACTATCAACCAAATTTGACAGCAACAGAATTGGGATACCCAATTCTTCAATATTAAAAATACATACACCCAATGTAATTTAATGGGTATACAGATGAACAATTGTTATAACGCAACATCCCTTTCAACTACGTGCCAAGAAAATAGCCTCTATTAAGAAAGACGAGAACAATCCAACAGTTGTCGAATGGGAATTAACTATTCAAGAGCTTTTAGTAGGGGGTATATCGGATATTATCCATGCAAGTATCACATTCCCTTCCTGTCTCTGTCCATTTGGAATGGGCCCTATTGTTGAATAATCGTTAGTTAACCTTCTTCTAACTCTGTTCATTGGTCTTCTCATCTTCCTCTTTTACTTTCTCTCTTTTACACTAGCTTACCCTACCCACCTTCTGTCCTTCAAACCTTGTTGTTCCTTCCCTTTCATTATCTTCGATTCTCCTAAACTACACCAACAACAACATCAAAACGCTCAGCTATAATCCAGTATGCACATCTGCTTTCTCATGGCACTAACAGCCGCCAAGCTTTGGTAAAGACAATAATGACAATAATTCCAATTGAATCAGCATTTTTTCTTAGCAGTTTAACGTTCTAGCCGCTCATTCTCTCTCTGTCTGTCCGTCTCCGCTCTCGCATCAATGAGCAAAATTAAAGCCCCCTTCTATTGCCAGCCACGGCTCATTCCATCAAAGGACCAATGCGAATGCATTGTATATCACTCCGACTTTTTTTTTTTTGATTTTATTCAGCAAATCATTCTTTGTCTTATACTTCAATTTTACTCGAATTCACAGTTACTCAATTGACGAATCAGATGCCGTCGTATACTTTGATTGGAATAGACGAATGGTTCTCTCAGCTGTACACAATGACTTCTTCTTCGGGGCACATGCATGCAATGACCGCTTTCAACCACTTTCCATTTATCCAATTTCCAAAAACGCAAGCCAGAATAAAAAATGCTTTAAATATAAGGAAGGTTTGGTCAGAGTCCATCCATCCAGATTGAATAGATAAAAAATCTGTCTTTTTTCTTTTTCAAATATCACAACTCTTGTAGCCATCTACAGAACAACACCCCTTAACATCATCAATCATGACTTCAAGCCTGAAGAAGGAGGATGATTACCCAGTAATCAGTCAGCATTCCTCCCGATTGGATCCAACAACACAGGAGAAATCCTACGGTGTCAGAAGAATCGAACTGTTGAACAAACAGTACGAGAGCTGGCAGGGAAAACTGGCCGTCTTCACCTCTGTCTTCTTCATCGCTTATGCGTACGGTTTGGACGGTACCATCAGGTCCACCTTCCAATCGTACGCAACTTCGTCATACGCAGCACACTCTTTAATCTCAACAGTCACAATCGTTAGAGGTGTCGCAGCCTGTGTCGCACAGTTGTTCTACGCCAGACTATCCGACATCTTTGGTAGACTCGAATTGTTATTCGTGGCAATCGTCTTGTACATCGTGGGAACAATCATTGAATGTCAAGCGTACGACGTTACAAGATTCGCAGCTGGTGCAATCCTATACCAGTTTGGTTATTCAGGTGCAATAGTCCTCCTACAGATCATCATTGCCGATTTCTCCAATATGAACTGGAGGGTCTTTTGTTCCTTCGTTGCTGCTTTCCCCTTTGTCATCAACACTTGGGTCTCAGGTAACATCACTAGCGATATCATGACTAAAGACTCTTGGCAATGGGGGATTGGTATGTGGGCATTTATCTTCCCATTGAGTTGTCTTCCATTGATATTCTGCTTTGCCCATATGCACTATTTGGCATACAAAAAGGGAGAGATTGACAAGCTTGTTGGTGTCTCCGAATACAAGAGACTTGGAGTTAAAAGATTCCTCATTGATGTGTTCTTTTGGAAGTTGGACATTGTTGGCTTATTGACAATCATGCTCTCTCTTGGTCTATTCCTAGTTCCTTTCACTTTGGCAGGTGGTTTCAAGACTGAATGGCAAAAGGCAAAAGTGATCGTTCCTTTGGTCCTTGGTGTTGTCCTGTTCCCAGTCTTCCTCTTTTGGGAACTCAAATTCGCATCCCACCCATTCTTGTCTCCAAAATTAGTCAAACAGAAAGCCATTTGGGGTGCCTTGCTTATTGCCATCTTTATCGATATTGTCTGGTACATGCAAGGTGAATACTTGTACACTGTCCTAGTCGTTGCATTCGACGAAAGCATTGCTTCAGCCACCAGAATAAGCAGTCTATACTCCTTCGTTTCAGTCATCACGGGTACCATATTGGGTCTTGTGATCGCCTATGTGAGAAGGTTGAAAGCTTTCATTGTCTTTGGTATAGTCATGTGGATAGTTGCCATGGGTATGATGATCAAATTCAGAGGCGGTGACAGCTCTCATGATGGTTTGATTGCAGCTCAGTGTATCTTGGGTTTTGGTGCCGGATTCTTCACATATGTCACTCAAGCCAGTATTCAAACGTTGAGTGGTCACGAAGACATGGCAACAGTTTTATCTTTATACTTGTCCTTCTATTACATTGGATCTGCTCTGGGTGGAACCATTTCTGGTGCCATTTGGACCCAGATCTTACCAAGGGAAATCAACAAAAGATTCACCGACGCAACGGTTGCTGCTGCGGCATATGGCTCACCTGTGACTTGGATCTTGGAAAATCCATGGGGATCTACAGACAGAATGTTGTTGGTGGAGGCATACAAATACGTTCAGAAGATTTTGGTCATCGTTGGTCTCTGCTTCTGCTTCCCATTGTTAGGCTTTGCTTTCCTACTAAACGATCCAAAGTTGAAGAGCGTGCAAAATTTGAAAGATAGTGACATCAATTCA
The DNA here is from genome assembly GCA_030570775.1 of Ogataea pignaliae. Lineage (NCBI taxonomy): Eukaryota > Fungi > Ascomycota > Pichiomycetes > Pichiales > Pichiaceae > Ogataea > Ogataea pignaliae. The sequence continues at coordinate 48,637 of JAJLWO010000088.1, read as the reverse complement.
GAAGAGGGCTACCAAGAAGGTGAAGGCGAGGCCGAAGCCGAAGAAAACATTACTAAAAACAACTGGCTAGCAAACTTTGTGGGAAGGATAAAGGCATAAAGAATTATAGAGGAGCCATGCTCCCAAATTAATTAACCATAATTTTTTTTTGTCTTTTTAAGTGCTACTTTTCTTTTGGTAAATCAATCACTACATTTGTCTGTTTGATGTCTATACTTAAATGTGCTTCGTAGGTGTTTGTTCAGCAAAATGTAGAGTAGTAGGGTTGAGGTTTTCCAAACTATGATATAACTTGGCTGACCAAAGGCTATTCAATCATTTGACTCGCAGAAGGAAACAAATGCATATTAAAAATCATGCATACCTAGATTCCAGATCCCAGATCTGGGTATATTTTTGGCGTATTTATGGCCCTTGTTTGGCCGCCGGCAAAATCAGTCGACCCTTATTTCTGTGATGTAGATCTTTAGACCTGCGCCTTAGTAACTGCGAAAGCTATGTAGGTCTAGAGTCCTAATCCATGGCTTACACTTCATGAATCAAATAGAGGTTTCATTAACTAGAAGAACATATAACTTGTCTCCTTTAAACACAAGATGACTTTACTACAGACAGGATAAACTTTCTATCGTTGCTACTTTGAGCAAGCAATATAATTGCAGAATAACCGTATTCTCAACGAGCTACCGCGGTAACAATTCTCTCGCCGATCCAACTCCATCTTCATCTTGTTGCCGCAATAGGGTAGTTATATGAGCCGCACCATGCAAGAACTTTTCAAGAAACACACTGATGAAAGAAGGCTGTGCTCATACTTAAACGTGGCACTATATGTAAAACTGGCAGTTGAACGCGAATTCCCGCGGAATCATCGCGCCGCGCCGCCTCAGTCCACGCCGTAAAGCTGCTTTTTGATATAAGGTTTATCTACAGAAAAGGGATAAAATCACCGTTATCACCTAATGAGTTCATCAGTATAAGCCAAGCAGCGATTCAAAAAAATGTCTCCAGTGCTGTTGAAATTGGTGGAAAGCCTGGAAGGGGTTAATTCAAGCGTTTCAAAAAAAGGCTCTCACATTTTACATTTCCACTTTGACTTGCAGTTTTGAAACGACATTTCGAGAGAAACAGCAAAGCAAATGGGTATAAGACTTATGTCATCATTAGCTACAAACCCTAGAGTTTGCGGTGGTGCATTTTTCAAAACTTGTTGTATCCTCAATTTATAAGCATTTGTGAAATTGCCTATCGCTTCATTCATAGTCTCAGCTTCGTCGGGACTTATTTAACGAGTAATCTGTATCACAAAACAATATTTGACCATTGAGCTATATTCTGAAAAACCAACAAAGCTTGCAAATGCCAGAAAGATCTCAAATTTGGCGTTTAAGGATATCTTTCGTTGTGGCCCATCAAATGCGCGTGCTGTTCAAGCAATAACGCTATCATTTGGGCCGTTGATTGAAATAACAGTTGGATAACAATTGGTACAGCCACATGCTCATTATAATGCCCATAATCAAAAGTTTCCCTGAGTAGATTTCAACTGGCATTTTCTCCTGGGATAGGTGACCAAATAAATGGCAGAATACCGCCCTCAATCTATAGATGCTTCGCACCTTCAATTCAACATCAACTTTAGATGTTCATCGACCATAATTTTGTTTCCTCAATGTTTTCCGCATTCCAAATGGCACTCCAAATGGCCAATGGTCATACTGTGTTGTAGCGTGGTTTTGGTGAGCGATGAAGGTGCTAGCTACCGCAGCCGTTAGTATTGTGACTTATCCTTACCCAGTTTAATGACTCCTTCTTTTGTACTGCTGAAAAATTGTTGATACCGCCTACTAAACAAATAGACAATCGGCGTCTGCTATTATTCTTAATCTGAATATATTCATACATGAAGATCTTTTGGAATGATGCTATTTTGCTTTCTATGCCGAGATAGATGTCGCCATTCAATCCAAAGATTGTGCCGAGGCAGTTCTCCTGCTGTCGTCATGCTTGACCAATTCTGGGTCTAGTTATTAATACAGAATTCGCTCAGTAAATTTTTCAGTACTCCGTTTCTCTCATTAAAGAGATTTTGAATGGTGGGAATTGTATCCAGTCAACATTGGTCGCTTTGCATTCTTACCAATTTTGAATCAGCCAGAGTCCATAAAAAGAGGAGAGGTCCCTGGTGAGGCGTGTTCAAAGATCACTTTCACCGCCGTGTCTGCATCATATTTATAATCTTACCGGATACAGGATACGACAAGAAAGCTTATCAGCACTCAACATCAACCCTGGTTTACAACTTGTTGGCATATCCAATGTCATTATTAAGCACAACTGGGTCATGAACAATGGAGATACTGATAACGAGCATCGTGTCAAACGGGCGTAAGCATCTTACAATATCATCGGCGTCCAGATGATACTTATTTCCTGGCGGTTGTTTGCTTTCTCTTTGATGATCCACCATACTAACGATTAAGCGAAGAACCATCTTGAGTAGATGTGACTGGTGCAAAAAAAAGAAGGCTAAATGCTCAGGGGATCTACCCACATGCCGAAAGTGCAAGCTCTCCATGAAGGAATGTGTTTACTCTCCTCATGAGAAGAGGGTATCGATTCTAATGTCCCGTTACACGGAATTGATCGATAAGATATCAACTTTGGAAAACGAGTTACGACTGATTAAAGGAAGTGATGGTGATGGTGATGATCATATCCCAAGCCAATTGCCATTGAGGCGATCACCGATAATTTCAATAAAGGACCTATTGACTGACGATTACGACTCTATACCTAAATCAATTTTTCAAAATCAGGTAAATCACTCGAGATCCAACTCCGAGATAGCGAAAAAATTCCCTTCTGGTTCATCGGAAATCATATTCACAAAGCTAGCAGAGATGAAGAGAAACGAAACCAGTTTGGCAGCAGCCAGTGTAAAGGAATCCCATAGCGAGTTCATTAAGCGCAATTCGGCAATGAAAAACAAGGAAAGATACGATATGAACGTTTATCACTACTTGAACCATCTAACATTGGAAAAGGCGTTTGAGTACGTGAATATTTGCCACTTCTTTTTGAACGATATTTACTTTCCTTATGACGTTGATCTCATGAAGCACAAATTGAAGCAGCTTTACTGTCCAGAAATACACTTTTCAAAGATCTTTGTAGAAGGTACCTGCTTCTTCAAGTCTCTGGTCTTTTTAACGTTTGCCTTGGGCAAAAGGTACCTTGGAGAATCCGACAAGATTACTGAAGACTTATTGTACAGTTCGCTGCTGGAAGTCATGCCTATCATTGAGATCAAGGAAAGTGCCGAAAACTACCTGATTGTATCAACCTTGACGTTGGCAGGATTGTACTTTCGTGCAGTCAATAACGAGAATGACTCCATATTGTACTCAAACCTAGCATTACAGTTTGCCAGCCATATCAAACTTCATGAAAAAGAAGAGAATATATCGTTGAATTTTTACGAGAGAGAGGTTAAATCTCGCATTATATGGATAGCGTACGGGGTTAATCGATCGTTGGCTGCCAAGATGGGTGATGCATTTTTGCTCAAATTTGAGGACATTGAACGGCCATTTCCATCGTTGAAGTCCTTCGATGAGACTGGCAACCTTTTAAGTTCAACTATTTCATCGGGCAAACCAACTATGAATGACATCGGATCAAGTAAGAAAATGTTGAAGGAGGAGGATTTTAGAGCGTACATTGAGCTAACCAGATCTGCCGAGGAGATATACCAGTTGATATATTCTTCTAAGCCAACATCGTCCCTGACTGTTGCACTGGGGAAAGTGATTCAGAGGCTCATCTCCTGGAATGACGCACTTCCAGATAGACTGAAATTAGACCTGACATTTGTCGGAAGCAAGCACACTACGCATAAGGATAAAAGGTTAGTTTGCTCGTTGCATTTGAACTATTGTTACTGCATTCATCTAACTACAATACCAACACTCTACAGTCTTGTAGATAAGAGAAAGGAGAAAGAGAGTTTTGAAATCAGCGACAATTTGACCGATCTATTGGCCATATGTGTGAACTCTGCTCAGCTGACAGTATTTATACTGCTTGGCTGCTACAACGACGAGATGCTCGCCATATTTGGAGTTATGGACTTGGACTATATATACAGTGCATGTTTGACCTTCTTCATGTGTGGAGATATACTTCAGTATCAAAAAGCAGAATGCCGCAAACTGTTGAAATCATGCCTATGGTTGATCGGCAAGATGGCCGAGAGAGGAAACTTGAATGCCAAGTTGAAGTATGAAAGATTGAACAATCTCGTTATGGGTTACAGACATCAAGACACTTCAGACCTGGATCATACTGCAGAGACAGTCCCATCAATGGCGACCAACAACCAGCGTCCGGGTCAGCTCCAGGAACAGGAACAGGACCAGGACCAAGTCCATCGCCATCACCAACCAGCGACACATGATTATCAGTATAGCAACGACAGCTATAAGAACGATGACGTTTGTAATACTGGTGATATTTTCTTGGGAGGTTCAATGTCTACTCCTGAATGGGACGTCATTGTAAGTGGAATTGGATCATCTCTAAACTCCAACGCTTTGGACACCTTTAAAGCCCTAGCAAATAGAGACCTTGGCATTTTAGAAAATGGCTATAAATCTTGGCAACAGGTTGATAGCTACTGGGATGAATTTCAACGAAACGTCTTTGGGAGGAAATAAATGATCGAGCGAGCGATCTTTAAGAACCAAAGCCCTCGTTTTTGAGGAGAGAGTTCCTTCAGAACGAAGCATTTTTTTGAAAATGTGGAGCCACTTTTTTTAGACCAGCCTGCGCCTGTATACGCTGGTTGAATTCTCGGTTGATTCAAGCTTATGAACACTAGGCATTATAGCACAGAGCGTGGGGGGTATTGTCTCTCTTTTATTGTACCCCGGCTTCCTTCTGTACATGCAGTCTGTTCAAAAATAGATTATCTGCATGCTATCTATCTACAAGACCACGGCAACTTTAGCCAATTCCCAATGCCGTACAAATGGGTCAACAATCAAAAAAGATAAGTTCCCCAGAGTCCAGAGTCCAGAGTCCAGAGTCAGCAGCAGATTAATTTCCGGAAACAGTCACATAATATGAATGAATAAAGATATATTTCCAATTGAACTAAAAACAGAAGCAAAGTTGAATACATAGAAAGTGTTTATTTAGAGGCGCTCTCATTACCAACATTTTCCTCTTCGGAATGATTAGCCTTTGCGTATGCTTCCTCGTCAATTTTGAGCTGGTTGTACTGAGCTAGCTCTTCATCACCGTCAGGACTAGAGAAAGAAGCCAGTCTGTTTTCTGGTCCCACCAAGGTGACCAACAAAACATAGCCAAAAACACAGCCAACAAAGATAGCCATAACTTTGGCGTAATTGTAAACATCTGGCTCACCAGCAATTGGGAAACTTTCACCAATGGTTGTTTCGATGGTTGAAGAAGCGGATGAAGCCAAGTTACCTAGTTGGTAAGCACAACCAACAACAAAGGATCTAAAATCAGGTGGAGCCAATTCTGACAAGTGGATTGGAATGACACCCCAAGCACCTTGGACAAAGAATTGTAAAAAGAAAGCACCGGCACTGATACCCTTACCGTCAATGAAAGCCCATGGATAGATCAAAGCACCACCACAGACACAACACAGCATGATGGTTAATCTTCTACCTGCAAAGTTAGACAAGTGACCAATGACGATACCACCAGTGATGGCACCAATGTTGGCGACACAGTTTGTAACTGTGGATTGATTGGATGAGAAACCGTACTGGGTAGTTAGCAAGGTTGGATATAGATCCTGGGAACCATGGGACATGAAGTTGAAGCCAGCCATCAACATGACCAAATAGATGATGATTAACCAGTAGACTTTCAACGATCCAATGGCCTTTTCCTTAAATGATTTTTGGTAAATTCCGTGTTCAATGTTATATCTTTCAATCTCTTTCTGTCTCATGAAAGCTTGAGTTTCAGGCAAGAGTGCTCTACAGGTGATGATGATTGAACCGCAACCAGCACCAAACCAAAACAAACTTCTCCATGATTTTGATGTGTTATCGGCAATGGCTCTGGTGAAGATGACGGCCAACAAGTAACCGAATGCATAACCTTGCTGTAGGAAACCAGAGATGAAACCTCTAGCCTCAACAGGGCAATCGTCCAATGCAGTGGCAGCAGCAGAACCATAAACACCTCCCAACAAGACACCAAACAATGATCTAACCAAGAGGAACTGCTGATAATTCTTGATGAAACCAGAACCAATTTCCAAAATGCACATCAAGGTCAAGTTTAACACCAATGGCCATTTTCTACCGTACTTATCACCCAAGTAACCAAAGATGAAACTACCAATCGATCTCAACATGAGAACCAAGGTGATACCCCATGTGATATCCTTAACGGATTTATCAAAATCAATGGCCAATTTGGAAGCGTTCAAAGAAATGGAAAAGAAATCGTAGGCATCCCAAGACCAAGCAAAGAAAGCAACAATGATTAGTGCCCATTGCCTACGATCGATCAATCTTAAACCAGGAATTGGGTTTAGCAAATGTTTGTTCTGTTCAAAATGACCCTTTGGAGGAAGTAGTTCTGTGATTCTTGATGTGAAGTAGCTTGAAATGGCGGCGGTTGAAAAGTTTGGCTTGTGCATGACATGGTCCACACCTTCATGGTTCACACCGTCAAACGCCTTATCTTCTTCCTTCGTACTTATTATTGATTCTCTGTCACTCATGTTGTTGTATCACTAGTTAAATGGAAAGAAACAGTCTTACTCACACTTTAAAGGCTTTTCCTTCTTTGGAAACTCTAGTCATAGTAACCGGATGGTTTTTAATTTCGAAGGCGATACTGTTGAATATTTATACTGCTGGTTGAAAGCAAAAAAAAAAAAAAACAATAGCCATCCACTTGAGATACCATGACCACAGTGACAATAGCCCCTAATCAGAAGGTTGTGTGTCCCCCGGCCCTTCTTTGACGCTGTACAATAGTTCATCGCAACCAAAATGTATACGGCTATAGATGAAGTGCCATACAGCGCTGTTGAGGTCTTCAAGAAACCCCACCGCAAGGACGGCCAAAGGAACGGAAGGAAAGGGAAAGGGAAAGGGGTGTATAGTCTGTTCATGCCAACCAGAAGACCAACATACTCCGAAAGGGTGGGGCAAATATGAACAGCGTGGTGAAAAGTGTTGAAAAAAACCTTTGCAACAATGGAGGTTTCTATTGTGTCCATACTGATTGCCATCATGCATGAATGAAAGCTTTAGGAATAACTTAATGGAGAAGGAGGGGTCATGACTTTTCTGTTCTTTTTTTCTTTTCTCCGTTGTGTGGTTGGTCCGTTGGTTGGTGGTGGTGGTTTCTTTGTTCTTCTTCTTGATGGTGTTTGTTCTCCAGAGATTCCAAAGCACCAGTTTCATTTTTATGCCTTTTGCAGGTTGGTATCTCGATTTCGCACGCTATAAGATTTACTCGCCCGGCATCATTCTCATTCACCAAGAGATCCGATCCACCCTCTACTTACTTCTTCTATCTAGGACGGACATATATAGATGGGCGTATATATTCCTATTGAGCCGATCTCCTACCCATCCATCCATCCACCCACACACCTTTTGATGCAACTTCCAGCTTCTCAGATACCGGCTGCCACCTTAACTCTCTTTTATTTTTACATTGGCATGGCATGGCATTCCAGTAGTCTTGGTGCCCCTCAACCCCGGACCCGCTCTTGGCAATCTTGGATGCATGCCTCACCCTCCCCATTGGTAGTAGTGGTGGTGCTACTACTACTGGGGGTGGTGGTGCTACTACTGGGGAATCTGAGGTTTAAGGTCCCGGGCTTCTATATATATATAAAAATGCCATGCAATTTTCAGGTGATGCACTGGGGACAAAAAGCTTAACCCACACCCAACACTGGGCCGACGGCACACTACAACTTGCTCACTGGGCCGACGACTGTCCCCATATGCCATGCTGTTGCAGTCTATACCACATGAGTACAGCAATATGGTTGTGTTAAGCTCGTGATCCTGGAACTAAACTTTACGTGTAGCTAACGAGTCGCTAAACCGTAGTAAAACACTGAGAGACGCCGCACGGTAAGAGAGAGTTTCACATTCTTAATCAATCGATAACGTAGGAAGGATTACATAGGTGTTTCTGTAACCATGGGGTGTGTGTGAATGTATTATTGGTTTAGATATGACGTTTGATAGAAGGTTTAGTTTCGTAAGGTGGGTGTAAAGTAGAAAGAAAAATACAGCAGAGTAGTAGTAAGCAAGAGGCGATGATGGGTGATATAATCTTTGATCGTTTCTTTTTAGTGTTGGGAACGCTAGTAATCCCATGAAAGTGAATTGCACGTCATTCGACCAACCTCTTTGCCCATAAGTCTCTCGTGGACGTGCTGCAAAGGACACAGCTCAAAAAACAGGTTAGGGTGTAATCAATCCACTGGCTGGTGGATGGATTATCAGTTGACTTTACACAGTTCGATTAGTCAGAGATGCATATCCCCACCCTACGATCAAAAATCAATACCAAATGTTACGTCAGCCAGCTTCCAGCCTTAGTAACTCAGAATGATGAAACATTGAGAAAGGATACTATAGTTTTCCACGGCATAGGCGGGGGCGGCTTACTGTCAACACCACCAAACTAACCCCGGGCAAAGTGGTGTGGTTTTGAGCAAACCAAACTTGTCGTGGGACTACCCAATTTGAAAATGGAACACCGCTGACTGGCAGATTGGACCCTGCCCGGAGTAGCTTACCAAGGCTGAGGTGAGGCTTCACCCGCTAATTGTCTACTTAGACTTCACGGCAATAATTGCAGTATCAAATAATAGATCTGTTATGCTTAGGATCAACATCACTTTGTGGGGAAACTCCTCGTTTGTGAAAAAAAGAGAGATAGGAAGAAACACAGAATTTTGGATCGTGCAGGTTACCGTTTCTCGTTCTCCACACGCATCAACAGGTACAATATAATATCTCGGAGTATTTAAAAGGCGCCAAGTACCGAGTGGAGAAACTAAAATCACCCCCTCTGCCCCTCATTAGACTGTTTAAAGATCTAAATCACCGGGGTCTTAGGTAGGATAGACAAAACTACGGAACGATTTCTCTCTCTCCGTGTGACCGGACTGAATCGGACTGAATCTAACACCAGTAAGTTAGCCAACCGAGTTTTCACTGGATCTTTCACAATAGTGACCAAAGCAGACCCTAATAGAGTTTCTTCCTATGAAATACCCTAGATATACTTTAAACCCTAATCCTAATTCGTCTGAATACGGAGGTTCTGAAACTCCGCAGCGCTGCTACCAAAAGTCCTTAACCTCCACCCAATAGATCTCACAAAATATTATCTCGTTTAAAAATAGAATTGCACACGGAGAGCTTCCATCACCAGTCAGGGTCAAGCTGAATAGATGATAGAGAGAAAGTCATCTAAAGTTGATAAGAAACACACATCAGTGATGTGGAAAGCTGTCGTGAGTTCCAGTCACCATTTGATAGCCTTTTCATTCATTATGCCACCCTTCCATCGTCAGACGAAAACAGAATAATCTTAACCAATAAATAAAATGTCCATTAGAGTCGAGCGAAAAAGAAAAAGAAAAATAAAAACAATACACATATAGAGACAGACAACCAAAGTAATAAGGAATAGGAAACAATCAATACTTTTTTTCTCTCTCACGGAGAGACAAACACCAACAAACCACCACTGAAACTGCAATTGAATAAAATATCAACGAATAAAAAAACAATAATTACAGGCCACACTCAGTTGATCAACTTGTTTTCAACAAGATAAGCGTAAATCTGCTCCACACATTCCTCAACAGAACTCGTACTGGTATCCAAATGAATCTCAGGAGTTTCAGGCTTCTCGTATGGATCGCTAATACCAGTAAAGTTCTTAATGACACCTTCTCTGGCCTTCTTGTACAGACCCTTTGGATCTCTCTCCTCGGCAACGCTCAATGGAACATCAACAAAAACTTCAACGAATGGCAAACCGGCATCCTCGTGAAGTTGTCTAGCCTGATCTCTATCAGCCTTGTAAGGACTAATGAACGAAGTGATGGCAATGGCACATGAATCAGTGAATAATTTGGCAACTTCGGAGATTCTTCTGATGTTTTCAGCCCTGTCCTTTTCGGAAAAGCCAAGGTCCTTGTTCAAGCCAAATCTAACGTTGTCTCCATCTAGCCTGTATGCATTCATCTGCTTCTGTAGCAAGAGACGTTCCAAACCACATGCAATGGTAGATTTGCCCGATGCCGATAGACCTGTGAGCCATAGAGTGGCACCTTTTTGGTTGGTCAAGGTTTCACGATCTTGCTTAGTCAGGTTGTGGTGCCAGGTGATATTAGTGACCATTTTGAATGTAACTTTGTACGTATGAAGGGAGCTAGCTTCTTAGGGAGAAAAAAAGGGAGGAGCGGCGGTGAATAGGCAGCGAAGGAGATTAATCTAGGAGAGTTTCAGACTGAAAATCTAATGAGATGATGCTGGACAAACTACAAATCAAAATAGAGGTGACTTGACGAAAGAATACAAAGAAAGACAAGTTGAAAAGAGTCGGAGAAAGCAATTGAGGTTTGGTTTGCTAGTTTGGCTGGCTGACAGGATTACAACCACAACCAACCAGCAAACTCCAATTCGACTGAAAAATGGGTATCTATTCTCCCCCCCTGGAGGATGTGTAGTTGGAAAGTTTGAATTTTTCACTTGAAAAACTATTGCACAGAGGCACGTGACTTACCTTATTTCCTCGACGAGGGAGCGCAATGCAATAGCGCAAGGATCCACACTTCCACAGATTTCACAGACTCCACAGTTGGGGAGAGCCGCACATGTCCTCGGGTAGATCCGCCTGGCACAAATTATACTCTACTTTGCCTGCCTCAGTAAGTGTAGTAAGTAGGTAAATCTCTTTCTTTTGCTTTTTGAATCAAAAAATATATATATGTACCCAACAAAGGTTATCCATCCATCTAACTAAAACTCTGTCAATGCCACCACCACTGTCATCTCTCATGGGGCCAAATCTCTAACAGTAGCCAAGATCAAACCTCTCAAGCCTTCTCTAACCTCCGCCTTATCCCCCTTGCTCTGTTCAACCAACTCTCCATAGGCCTTAAACTGATCATTAATCTTGATATCGTACGTTTGATCATACAACGAATTCTCCTTACACTTCAACTTGATAAATTGGGCCAGTTCCAAATCCCCGCCAATAAGACTATTCAAGATCAGACTCTGAACCAACTTTCCCCTGCACAGATTGTTCTCCTTGGTATCTTTAGGATTCATGAACAGATTCAACGATTTGTTATAAAACTCCAAAGATTTCTCCCCGTTGCCAAACCAACCATTGTACAACACCAACGAGGCAAGATTTGAAGCATCAGGAATTGGAGACTGTGGGATTAAAGCCTCTGCCAACTGTAAATATTTGGTATCTTCCGATCTGATCATCGAGTGGATTAAAATGAGAGAGGTTATTGATCTTAACCTGTTCAATGCAAACGATTCCTCAGGAACCTTAGTTTGATACAGATCGAACAGTTTCAAAGACCCCGGGAGATCTTCCAGATAAAAGCCTGTCGATTTGAGGATCTGATTACGAACAGGTTCGTTCTTTAGATCGTACTCTTGATCTCTAAACTGTTCTATTATCGCCATCGTTGTTGTTCTTGGTGTGTTTGAAGTGACTTTCAGTGGATGCTGGATTAGATCAGATGTGAGTTTATTGTAGTTTTCCGTATCGGAAAGTTCAACCATGACCAATTCGGATATTGGTCCTAGACACTTAGCCAACACTGTAAATGATGCTTCTGAGGTTGAACTTGAACCATTCAAGGATTCAAAAAGATAGAAATAATCACTGTTTTTCAACTTCTTCGTCCCATCGTATTCGTCATCTTTCAAGATCTCCTCGATTAACTCATTGCTAGTTTCGAGGCTCGATATTGCCTTTGAACAGTCAAGGTCAATGAGATCCACGATCAATTTCTTCAAAGTTGATTGAGCCACACAACTTTTATCCTTTAGAAGAGAATAGACATCCAAAGCGTTAGCAGCCCTTTCAATATCCATCTTGGCATTGCCATCCTTAATATCTATCCTGTCACCATGCACAAGCTTTTGCAAGACGGCAAAATGTAAAGAATCATCACCATCTACTCTATCGAACTTCTTGAACAGTTCATAGCTGGAACTGACTCTTCCTGGGTTGTACTTTATGACTTCAACTGTTGCATCGAGTGTTAGATCCTGGTTATTCATTCGCGTTGAAACAACAGTGTAGACGGAATAGTCAAACTTGACAAATCTCTCCACTAACAGGCTCATTCTTCTCATTTTCTCTGCAAAAATCAGCTTATCGCTCTGTTCGATATGTTTCACCAACTCTGAGGTAAGATCATAAAGTTGATCAATTTCGGACTGGTTGGGGCTCGAGATGAGTTGGGCATGATGGCGATCGATCATGTCATCGTACAGCGCATTTGACTCCAAGAAAGTGGGGAGTTTTTTCAACGTTTCTTTTATTTCAAGGGAAGCAGCAGCAGCTGGTGATGATGTTGACAACGAGGAGGAGGAGGACGACGACGACACCAGCCTTTTGTGTGGTAGCCTACCAAGGGATGAGTGCAATAGTGCCACTGCGATGAGAGAACCGGCATACCTGCCTTTAGACAAGGTTGTGGTTCGACTTATCAGGGAGGAAACGTTTCTGAGCATGCTGGAAATTCAAGAATGGTTTTCAATTGTACCTATTCTACGCTGTCTAAACCTCTAAAGAGGAGAGAGAACAGGACATATATACATACCCCTAACTGATCCATATTTCTTTGAAAAGTCAACCTCTAAATTTTTTCACTCACCCTCTTTTCTTTCCAGTCACAACCATCTCTACACCAATACAAAAGATCCGATGGTTGTTTTGCCTCCGAGCCGCTGAGCCTCTCATAGTCGGAATAGTATTACTTGAAAAATGGAAACGGCGCGTTCTGTCAAGCAAGACAGACGCGCTCTGAGATGGGACGGTGGCGGCTTAAGAGGCCCCCAAAACCGTGACAATAACGCTTAGTGGGTTGGATCTTGACAAAATTTGGATGTATACACCCACACATCGGGGTTTATTAGACTAAACGATCCCCTATAGCTGAATGTCAGAATGTTGTAGCATTCTCCTGAATGATGTCCTTTGGAGCAGAAGCCAACATGGTGATCATAAAAAGCTATACTCTTGGATCCAAAGCTGTCTGGGCCATCATATGTGAGCATCATATCTGAGCAATAGAGGCCAATGCGGGTGCTGGCGATGCTGTGTGGATCTTAGAAGAACCAACTAAGATGAAACCCCAATAGAGGGAAGAAATGTAATTATGAATGAATACGCCGTACAAGAGGGAGAATGGTTTAGAGAAAATGTTGGATCTTCAAGATGAAGGAGGCTGAGTGTACATTTCAAATATACGTAATTTGTCACTGACTGTATGTAGCCAAGCAAACGAAGATGGAGGATTATTCATAGGATATCCAGTTGAATGGCAATTGATGTTGTCAAAGACAAGGCAGAACAGACAAGGAGGGATCAAAGTTAGACAGTGTCGAATAGGTCAAGACAGAAAGAAACATGAAAAAAAAAAGAGTTGAATACCAATAACTGACTACTGACGACCGTTTGTGGCATTTCCTAAATAGACGACGAATGCTTGTGCATATGGAGGTAATGCTTGTATGATGCATTTTATTATGTGCATTGTACTTAAACATTATTACATTATCCAGATAGAGAAAGAGAAAGGACAAAAGAACAAATCCAATTGTGTGTTGTGTTTTTTGAAACGTTTTCCCAAGACTCTTTTCTTCATCAATTGCACTTTCATTCTCTTTACTACTGAATCAACCAAATCAGAGCAAAGTGTCGACGGAAACTGAAAGATCAAACATGCCTCGCCGCTGGCAAGGTGGTGGTGGGTGGTGATAATATCTGATCCAAGAGATAGAATATGTTCGAAACTGAATCGAATCTAATCGAATCTTTTGACCTCTGTTTGGTAGTTTGTCTGGTCTGTTCTGATGTCTTGGATTATCATCATCATCATATTCATCATATTCATCAACCGTAGGTACAGCAGAACCATATCTTCCTAAGGCCAGAAACAGTGGCAGTGAATAAATCCTTCCCCCGGTAGAAGAACACACTCACCACGAGCAACCGCGTGTCGTGTTGTGTCCCCTAGTAGTGTACCACCAACCAACCACCAACCGCGCAGAGAGAGAGAGAGGCACTTGTTGGAACAGCACAAGAAGATAAAACGTAAATAAACAACTTTCTCTTCCTTTTCTTTTTATATGCTTAGAACTGTCTACTACTACAATTCTCTTTTAGTCTTCTTTTCATCATCTGTTTGCATTTGTTCCATCCGCTATTACTGGCAGTTCATCAATCAATCAATCAATCAGACTTTTGTTTGTTGTCCTCATAAAGCCTACCACTGACAGAACCTCTCAAAACTTTATTTCTTAGACCGCTTAGGTTCTCTTCCATCAGACAACAAAGCATATCAGCCAGATAGCACAACATTTGTTGATAGTAAATCCCCTATATCCAAATTTGTTCCCTCTCGTTAATTCTTCCAACCAAATAGCATACAAGACAGTCAATCATGAGTGAAGAAAACGTACTACCACTCAACCTGACCTCCCTTCCTCAGTTCATGAGAACTCCAAATCCACAGGTCAAGTTTCATTCTGCTTTTCCTCCGTTGAATACCACGAGAAGAATGAAAAGTGTGATGGAAAGGGCTGGGTTCGACGTCTACAAACCTCCTGAAGGTCATCATACAAAGAGCAACAAATCATCCCCAAACCTCAAAGGTATGAGAAATTTCACTGCTCCCCATAAAAACATGTCTGATTCTCAAATTCAATCCAAGTCAAATAACAAAAGATACTTCTCGGCTTCCAATGACAGATCCACAAACACGCTACCAATAGATCATAAGTTACACGATATCAACCCTTCAAATGGTCATCAACATATTCCAAGTTTCAACATTGGCAGCAACAACAGCAATACGTCCCTTCCTCATGATTCCGCATCAAACGGAAATACCCCGTCACGACAGCTCCTATCAGCCTTTGGAACCACCACCACGGCCTCCACTCCACCTCTAGAAAGGACTGACTCAAACAACTCTCTTATAGTGCCCCATATCTCAATCAAATCGGGGACTTCTGAGGAATCCCTAGAATCAAACGGCCAATTATCAAGGGTCATGGGCCCAAGACCAATGAAGTCATACGGAACTCTTGTTCAAAACCAAAGCCAGAATTCATCAACGAATGATACAAACGGTTCAAAGATATTCTCTTCAGCATCCAATTCCGAGGCATCCAGTTCAATGTCCCTATCAAAGAAAGATCATCACCAGTCCATCAGTTCCAGTACATCTTTCCAATTTTACAATAATGCAAAATCGCAGGGAAACAACATCACGCCTTTGATGGCAACTTCCAACACAGGAACATTCAATGGAGAAGGTATCATAAGTGAGAATCCCACCACCCCACAACCACCAACTTTTACGTTCAACACGCCTTCTCCTGCTCCTCCTGCAACACCATCACCTCCTCCCCCAGCCATACCTGCATTACCATTGGATGATGCAACTTCGACAAAGATTCCATATCTCACTAAGCCTGATTATGACAACTATGATGCTAGAGGAACACAGGCTAGTCTGCGCTCACCAAGCACTCCATCAACAACAGCAATAGAAGAAGAGTTCCAAGATGCAAACTCGTCAATCGACGACTTTGATACTCGCTTTGAGAGCTTCAAGTCTCCACAGGAAGTCACTATAGGTCAATGCGAACAGGAAGTTGAGGATTCTTTACAACAACTTCTATCCATGAAGAATGAATTGTCTCCTCCTCCAAGCGATAAAAACGGCATCCTGCGGATTCCTAACATTTCGATCCCTGGCATGGGAGCGCCGGACTACTCTCCAAATCCAAGACATAGTGGATCATCCTCCATTTACTATAGTCCTGATGTGAAGAGATTGAGTACCATGCAGACGGATGACTATAGGATATACAACACTCCAGAGGATCCTTCTTTTGCATCAGCAGCGGCAGCAGCAGCAGCAGCAGCAGCAGCCAATCCATCATCATCGTCATCATCAACGTCATCATCCTCCTCTTCCTCCTCTCAAAATGTGATGCCAAAGGCCAACTCCTCCAACGGAATTGCCGATATGAGTACGATCCAAGAAGACACAGAGTATGAGGAAACGACGCTTCTATTACCACCACCTTCGGAATCGATCAATTTCATTCCAACGGTAGTAGACCCAGCAGCAACGGTGTCATCTGGTCCGTCTGGAATTACAAAGATCCGTGTCAATGCTCTAGACTCCCCTCTATCAAGGCGGGATCGTGATCGTGATCGTGATCGTAATCGTGACTCATATACAACATCGTCAAACCCATCTTTTGCATCACATAACCACAATGGCTCAATTGCATCCTCATCAACAAGATCCATCCCTCAAACAATCTTACAATCAACACCAGATTCCTCAATCATCCCATTGGCAAGTGCAAATGCAAGTGCAACAACGTCTACAGCCATCATCCATAAGTCAGGAGAAGGACCATGTAGAGCCTGTAATCTTCCTATCCAAAAGAAGCAAAAACCAATCTGGTCTAAAGACGAGCAACTTTCAGGTCAATGGCATAGGAAATGCTTCTCGTGCGTGACCTGTTCGAAACCTTTCAACAAGGGAGAATCCTGCTACGTTTACAACGACTCTCCATACTGTTCAACCCACTTCCATGAGGCAAATGGCTCTTTATGTTGCCTTTGTGGTACTGGTGTCGAAGGTGAATGTTTGGAAAATGAAGAAAATGAACTCTTCCATCGGGGTTGTTTGAACTGTGAGTACTGTGGTGCCGTTGTCAATGGTGACTATTTCGTCTACGCCGGTAAGATTGTCTGTGACGTTGATGCTAACAGGCTCGTTGGAATGTTGGCTGATGACCAAGGCATTGACGATAAGGTTACGAGAAGGCGTACCAGGGTGATGTATCTATAAACGATTGACCCTATAATCAGCATACATCCCCACGCACACATGTATAGATATCTACCCCTTTTGTTTTTATAAACAGCGTTTAATATTCAATTAACTTTAGACTAACACCTCTTCACAAACCAATGATCTCCCGTCCTTCAACATCCCCATCGTCGCTCAACAATTGAACAACAACATCAACACCCTCGCCAAGCCTATTACAAACCTTGATCTCACCCTTGTTAAATCCAGTAATGACCTGGCATAAGGGCAACCCCATTCCAAACCCACTGATTTGATCCTTCATGTCTTCCTGCTGTTGCTCGAACGATACAGAATCATCATCACAGGAGATACCATTAGCAGTGGTGAAATGGAACTGATGGATGAGCGGTATGATTGAAGGTTGTAATCCTCCAGCCTGATCACTCACAGTTATCGAAGTTGCCTTTCTTAACGTTGTCGATGGTTTTGTCTTTGTTTTCGTTTGTAAGCTCGTATCGTCATCATCATCACCATCATCACCTCTATCTGCATCTTCTGCTGATTTTGGTGATGGCACCGCCGGTATCCATGGTTCAACCAAGTTTTCCCCCTCTGCTATCGTTATCGTTATTGGAGTCTGTGTTGAAATGGATGGTAGTGCGGCGTTTTTCAACAATTCAAAGATGACATGGTTGATATGTTTTGGAATGCAATGGAGCGTTAGTGAGTCATCATCGTTTGGTCTGACGTTACCCGTTGTATCGAGACATCTGATGTTCACCTTTGGTATTGGATAGTTATTTAGAAGGAGTATATCCTTGGTGAACGTGACTGCTTTTTCAACTAGATTCTTTGCTGGAACGGTGAGGATCAATGGTGTTGGGCTTAGGTATTCCGCCAGTTCAAAGGTTGTTTGCAGTCTGTTGTAATGGTACGTTGATAGGAAAGAATGGATCGTCTTTGTATAGTTTGGTGTTAACCATCTGATATCCTTTGAGGTCATACGTAACGATATTATTGAAAGTTCTTCGGATTTTTGGAATAGTTCATCCTTGACAAAGCTGTTGAATCTGTACTCTGGAAGCGACACAGACATTTGGCCTAGTCTTTTCAACGATGTGGCATAGCTTTCAGCCAATTCCAAGTAGTACTTTCGTATTTGCTGGTTCTGTTCAAAAGGTCTCACTTCATCCTGTGAGAGTAGGGCTATCTGTTTGGAGTATATGTTTGAAAGGTTTTGAAGCAACTCTGTTTTCTTTTGGATCTGCTGTTGCTGTCTATTAGAGGAGCCAGTCAATAACGAACTGATTGAAAACGGTGGCTTCTTCAGGAACAGCGAGGTCATTTAATATCTTGTGGTAGGCTCTACTAAGGATGGAGGGAAGAATGGCCAATTGTGTAAGTTATGTTGAATGTTGATGTTTCCAAAACAGGTGCAAGTGCTATACGAATAGATGTAACTTAGCTACAGGAGATGGAAGGAGAGGGTATCAAGAAAGTTCTTCATAAGCATTATCATAATCAACAGGATCAGCATCATCATCATCACCAGGGGGGCAATAGATCCAAGCAGGAGAATGCTATATGTTAGATGGTTTGTGGTAGCAACTGCTCAAGAGTGGAATCATCAAGAAAGATTAGCGACAGAGATGGGCATCCGGAGGAACACTCACTCTTTGGTGCAAGTATGTGCAAGTATCCTTTTCCCCGGTGCATGTGATAGAATCACCGCAGAGACTCACCTGTCCGGGGGAGCCGCACCGACCCCGGAGTAGAACACAAAACTCGCGCCTCATCTCCGAGCATGAGACCCACCCGCCCCTAAATAAATAGATCAATAAATAAATAATTACCACTAACTAACTAATTAACAAAAATACACCAATCAACTTTCTCAGCTTACCCCATAACTGAAGTAGTCAGCATCAGAACCTTCTTCAACGTTACTGTCATCCTGGTAGTATGAAAACCCCATGGTCAACCCTTCATCTTCCTCGGAATTCTCATTATTAGGTTCATCATAACTTCCTTCCTCTTCTTCTTCTTCTTCTTCTTCTTTTCCTCCTTCATCACTCTCATCTTCGTAACTGATAACATTGTGCCTACTCTCCTTGTATCTGGCACCATTATCAAAAGTACTCACACTCGTAACAGAAACAAAATCAACGCTCTTCCTATGACTCACCTGCCTGGCAGGCTGTTCCAAAGTTTCACCACCAGGTGCGTTCCTAGATCCCACCTTTGCCTTGAAATCAGCACTAACATTATCATCCATGGTTCCTAGTAATATACCGTTGTATTCCTCACTAGCCTTACGGGTAGGCCCAAAAGGTCCAACAGTAAGCTCTATCGTTGATCGTCTGTCTCTTTCAAACCTTGGAGAATCAATACTCTTGTTTGCCATAGCACTCAGTTGTGATCTCAACGATGATGAACTCAAACCTCCTGTTGTTACAGCCCTTACACTTAGTCCAGTACCACTAGGATCACGACTAACGGTAGAAGAACCTCCAATTCCAACATTTGACGACTTTGAGTGTTGCTGCTGTGCGTATTCTTCAAACGTGTTTCTCTTCATTGTAGAATATGGGGATGTTGGCAATGATGAGATTGATTGCCTGTGGTGAGCCAAAGAATAATCATTTTTGGCAAAGAAAGGTGCTCCATAGTTGAACTGAGAGGTGCCAGAGCGACCAGAAGGTGAAACTCTGCTGCGTGTAGAGCCATGATTGAATCGTAGGTTTGGATGCGAAGTCCTAAGCTTGACATCCTTTTCAAACATCGTCGCACAGTTGAGAGTCTCGGATCTTCTGCGGCGATGTTGTTTCGACTTCTTCTTCAACGATTGATAACTACCACCGGTGTTAGTTTGTTTCACAAGACCTCCAGATTTGGCCTTCGGACTGTAAGAAATCAATGGAACTGGCATGTTGCTCAAGTGTCTGCTAGAGCTGGATATCAGCCGTGATCTAAGTGTTGCAATGCACCTATCCAACGAAAACTCTAAAGAGCAATGATTCTTGATGATTGACACTTTTGGCCATGTAGCTCTGGCACCCCTCACGACAGAGTCCAACAAGAAATCAGGGGTGGGATTGGCCAATAGTCTGTTCAACTCCTGGAATCTGATCTCCGGTAGAATGGTGATGTCACCAGAGTATGGCTGGGAAATCACCGATCTCAACTTGGTACAAACATTGGTCCCAATTCCCAACTCGCTTAACACCTCTAAATAGTGCAGAGCTTCTGTGGACACGAGGCCAAATACCTGATTCAAAAACTGTTTGAATTTTGCACTGTATTCGTTTTCAATTTCTCCACCAACACATTGTATGGACATTTTCAAGAATGGTACAACATGAGGATTCACTTGACAGGCAATGACATGATTAACGTTGAACATTTCGGATAACCTCTTGATTGGTAGATCAGCATGCACGGAACCATCTACAAACTTCACCGTGGGATTGGACCACTGTTCGACAATACCAGTCTTGAAATTCTTCTCATATATGGTTGATGACGGGAAGACTCCAGGAAGCGAACAGCTGGCACAAACGGCAGACCATATCAAGACATTGGGAGCAGTCAAATAGTTCAATAAGGTTGGTTGCTCGTGAACCGAAGCTGGGGACACTGTAATGTTCAATATTCTCCCAGTTCTGTTGTAAGCCTCTCTGAAAGTCAAGTCACTCAAAAACTCCTTCATTGTTGCTTGTAAGTGCACATTGTCAAACCAGGTTCCATATTTCAATAGCCTTGCTAATCCTGATAGGAATGTCTCTGGTTCGTCGTCCTTCTCAAAAACTTCAAACTTCTTGTCGGTGATAACAACCAGCAGTTCCAACAATTCTGAAGTGGTCTTGGAACAAATCACAGAGCTTAATATGGAACCTGAACTGGATCCAGAGACAATCTTTGGCAATAGATCCAATTCTAACAAGGTGGAAAACACTCCAATCTCCAATAGTCCAAAGCATCCTCCTCCACTCATTGTGATAGCCACTCTTCCATAATTCTTTCTTGTCTGCACGAGCATGCTCAACACATAGCCATCGTCTAGCTGTGTTTCACCATCGGCAAATATCTTTAGGCACAGTTCACATTCCTCAATGTATTCTTCTATGAGCTTCTTTGTACCTACAGATGAATGTCTGTACAAGTTGATATTATCCATGTTGGCCATGTTTCTGGTCCACGTTGTTCTAACGATGTATAGCAGCCTCATATAGTCCATGTTCAACCTTGCCTCTCTCAGCTCGATTAGACGGCTCTGAACTAGCTGAAAATCGTACAATGTTGATTCCAACTCTTGTTTCCACTTGTTGTTATTAAGTAACTTGTCTAGTTTGACGCTGGTCGTGACCCATTCGTCATAGCTCGTTGCAGCTTTCTGTTGCGCAGTGAGTTTGTTTATTTGGGCGTTTGTTTCATCTGGTGGTCCTATACAGTGCTTAATAAGGGGAATGTCTCTCAAAATGTTGGCTGCCTTCTTTGCTAGAGGATTAAAAAGGGCCAAATACCCTTCTTTTTGAGATGCAACTGTAGAATGAAACATTAGTGATTTAGAGCTCTTCTTGTCTCCCACATCTGTGTTGCCATATACATCGTCGTAATCATCAGGGTGATTGTCATCAATCCTATTGACAGGATGCCTCTTGTGTATGAGATTCTCAGTAATGTTTGCAAACGGGTTTGACTTGAAACTGAAAGAGTCATAAACTGTGGTTTTGATCCCACTCATTTATGATGTGACTTAGCAAAGGTGTCAATACGGGTCGATATGGGTTTTGAGTTAGCCAAAGATCATTTGCTTCTTTTGCTAAACTCTCACAAGTAAGGTGCGTATGGGTGGTATTATGGTGTATAACTCGATGTGTAAAGGATCATAAAGAGAAGAAAGTGGGCGAACAAACTGCCTCTCTCCTCTTTATATCATCTGGATCCTCCTTCCTCCGCACTGTGTTGTTTTCTTCCAACTCTACATTCTCTGCGTCGATCGACTTGCATTGTTATACTGCGAAGCCGTGCGGCTTGCACGCAGATCGGCTACTCCAATACAGCCGACCCTGTCTGCCATGGTTCTTATTCCAATCGTTTGAAATCTTCTTACCCGATAACGTTCTATAATCGCAAAGAAGTGCATTATTAAGGGGATATATATATATAAATATATAAATGTGTGTATAATGTTGCGGAATAACATGCAAGAAGGAGAAAAAAACCAGGGGAAATAATAAGAGCAGGAAAAAGGCTGTTCCCAGGAATCAGCTAAAATACAGTGAAAGTCAGAGAAGGGTAGACAGAATGACCGATGCTTTATGGAAGGATGAAACCACCATCAACAACCAGGGCTGTGCCCGTAGTGTAGCTAGCGGCATCGGATGCCAAGTACAAATAAGCACCAGCCAATTCCTTGGCAATACCCTGTCTACCTAGGGGAATCATACTGACCCATGCGGCCAAAACAGCAGGGTTCAAACCATCAGAAAGACCGGTATCCATGTAACCAGGACAGATACAGTTAACTCTGGCACCAAAAGGAGCAAATTCAACGGCCAGCGACTTGGCCATCTGTATGCAACCAGCCTTGGCGGCATTGTAAGGCATCTGGAAGTTTGGAACATTGACGATCAAACCAGACATGGAAGCAGTGATCACCAGAGCACCCTTACCGTTCTTCTTGAAGACCTTACCAACATTCTTACAGCAGTAATAGACACCGTTCAAATCAACATCAATGACCTTGTGCCAGTCCTTGTCATCATCGTTTTCCTCATTCAAGATGGAACCGGTATCCCAAATGACACCTGCATTAGCGACAAACACATCTATGGTGCCAAACTCACTGACGGTTTGGTTACACACATCAGCAACATGCTTGGAAGAGGCAACGTTGACGTGGATGTACTTGGTCCTCGTGCCAAACTTGGCAGTCAAAGCAGCACAAGATTCAGTGGCATCGGCGTAATCCCAAATGATGAGAGCCTCACAACCTGCCTCACAGTAAGCTTGAGCAGCGGAAAAACCGATACCATTAGGGTTAGCGGCACCAGTAACGACACAGATCTTACCCTTTAAAGAGAAGAGGTCAAGGATACCTCTTTCCAATAAATGAGTTGGTGCTGGCTTTGGCAATGGGGTTGGATCATCTTGATAGATGAAAGATGTGACGATTTTTTCTGCTTGAGTCATTGTAGTATATGAAGTGATAGATTAATTGTTGAGGTTGCTAATTGGATTGCTATCCAGCTCTGTTGCTCATCACCAGAAGCAAAAAGGTGGAAACTAACTCTTACTTAAATGTCTTTTCCTCTCCACAATGAAATGGATAATGTTTTCTTTTTTTTTTTTCTCAGTGTCCCTCCAGGTTTCAAGTGTCTTTTGCGGTGTCTCGACGTGTAAGCAGAGCAGGCATCGAAGAACTCTCCGGATAAAAGTACATAGGTATATAACCTTAGCCGCTGAAGGAATTCCGCTTTTTGGATCTCCGTGCCCAGCCTGGACACCTCTCTCTCGCACGCGGCCATTTGAGGGTGAGGCGGTGCAACGCTCCCGGGCAACCATACAGGCCACAGGAAAAACTATTCCTGGGGGGACTGCCACGCTCTGACTACCGGGGTGGGAGGGCTTGCTCTTGCTTAGTTTGTCCAACTCTGTGTGCTTCACCGTCAAGGTTAACCTCCCGTGTTTTTCAAGTTGTTTCTCACATCTTTGGCTAAGAGTATCATCATCGTCTAGACTCACCGGTAAATAACATTGAATGTTTTTCATAATTCCGCTGAAGTTGAGAAATCGTGGGGTACCGTCCAGAACTCTCAAAGGCCCACCAGTCTCTATTACCGCTTGACCTCAGGCAAGAACGGTGTCTGTTTTTGAATGCATCTTTCTGCAGCATCGGTAGCTATACATGTGCACGGTATTTAAACGAGAACTCTTTCCTCCATCAATTCATCGTGAAGTGTTCTACGGCAATTATAGTCATTCACTTTGTTGCCTGTTGAACAGGAGTCTCCAGATGGCGGTACCAGTACTGGCCTGTAGTCGATAATAAATTGTATGGCATGACTGGCTATACGGCAAAACCATTCATTCGATCCGATCCGCCCTAATCAGTGAAAAGGGGAGGAGTTCCACTTACGACTAATTAATCGCCCGTGTTACTATTAGTCTCCAATAGGCATCAAAGTTCCGTATAAGCCCTTGACAATGGATTTTCTGATCGAAACAGCGGCCTGAAGTGTTACAGCAGAGGATTGAGGTAGACTGTCTGTATATCACGGGTCTATGCATCTGCGCTTAACCGGAGCAAGTGTTGCCCACCTGCAGCAGCCCGGAAAAACTACATTGTTGTTGAAGATGCTTGCAAAATCACAAATGCCAGGTGTACCCCTCCCAATAAATTCGGAATGTACAATTGAAACATGGCAAGAGTGGATTGGACTTGTAATGGATAAATGAGATGTGATGTTTCTTTATAATTGCCTGAGGTATGACATTTACTGCAAGATTTTGACACCAAAACTAAATCACCTTGGTGAGTCTACAAAGTGGTGCCAGTCTTAAGACGTTATTTTTGGGTATGTACGTACAGCAGTCACCATTGGTCTCGCATATTTTGCAATCATTGAACATCGAATCGCAGCCGCTAGTTTCCTGAATTCCATTAGAATCGAAATTGCTTGTACGCCATATGTTTTCTAGAGGTCGTTAGCAATCAGCTTTCCTCCATTTTTACATAACCTGTAAATTATAATCTAAAAACTAATTTGGCGAATCGCAGAAAGGCAATAAGAAATCTTTCAACTGAATAAATACTCAAGCAGTCAAGCAAAGTTTCTAAACCAGGCGAACTGATTAGACATAGTTTGTTCGGCACCATACTTGATGAAAGGAACATTCAAGTCTCCCCTGATTGCGAATCCGTGCTGCAGCTCACTGAACAAGGTCAATTCGTAGGTGACTGAATTCTCCTTGAAGATCTTAAGAATTCCAAACAACTTCTCCAAATCCCAAGCCATATCGGCATCGCCAATGCTCACCAACACCGGCTTGTTAACAGTGGCGAACTTTTCCAACGGGATTAGCCCAGGGTGGACAATGGAAATAGCAGCAACCTTGTAGTCTGTCTGTTCTGGTTGAGCAAATTCAACGGCCAGACCGGCACCAAAGCAATAGCCAATCGCATAGAACACCTTGTCACTGACATCGCCTAGACCCTTTAGCACGCTGTTTGATACCTTCGAAACTCTCTCAGGGGTATGTTTTGTGAACCATGCTGTTCTGTAAGCCTCATCCATAACTTTTGATTCATCAGCGCTGTCACCCTCAATAATATCAGGAATCACAACATAGAACCCTTCCTCTTTGGCGAATCTGTCAGCTATCAATAGAGTGTTGTTGATGGTTAGTCCAAAGATATCGGTGAAGATAACCAAGTATTTGGACGAATCTGGATTACCAGAAGTGTAAGCCTTGACTCCGTTGAATTCTTTGATTTCACCAGCTAGAGTGCCGGTGTGTTTGACGGCTTGGAAGCATGCAGCGGTGGACATTGTTCTAGATGATTTGGAGATGAATTATTCTTGTGATGCTTTAAGGGTCTGGCGTACTTTCAACCACACAGAAGAAGGAGGCAAAAACGGTGTCTTCTGGAGTAATATTTATATACACCTTCAACAAACAAGTATAACCAATTTCAAATGATGTTTGGAAACAAAGGGGTTTTTTCAATATCGAAAGCACAGAGACAGAGATTACAGGCAGGTCTTCTATTTAGTCGAGGTGCTTGTCGGCTTTAGTCTTACTGCCGATGGTTAAACGCCCCTCCCTGCATATTCTCTGCGGAAAGCTTCCGTCTGTACCTTATGCACACCACTGGAGAGTCCCTTTATAGCCTTGGCGCGGGAAGAATGCGGATCGGAGGGACAAAACCCTCATAAGTCCATGAAGAGAGACGGGAATAAAGTGCTACAGTTTCAATTGAGTTCTACGGAGATACCATCCAGAACTCAATGCTTTCGATGTTCAATGTTTCGTCGTGTCCACCGGATTTGACAGCATAACCCCAAGTCTTAGAAAGAAACACTAGCAAACTTGATCGAAGTTTTGCTAATCTTACCGCCTGCCCAATTTCAAACTACGTAATAGAAGTGATACAAGATAGTATAGAGGAAGCATTTATAGTAATGAGGACAGTCTATGTCTATGGATTATAAACCCTGTCGGGTTCCAGTTTACCCAAGCATTCAAAATTCAAGCTTTTGGCTCAAACGCCTTGAACCAGTAAACTTGATCTAGCAAGGTCTTCTCCTTGGCGTAAGCAGCAAGAGGATCCGATAGATCGCCTCTAACTGCGAAACCATGAGAAACACCACCAAACAAGTCAAATTGGTATCTAGTTTTGGAGCCCTTAAAAACATCTTCGCACTTGTATCTCAATTCTTCAGGGAAGACTCGGTCAGTTTCAGCACAGGAGAAAATAATAGGCTTGGTGATCTTCTTAACCTCTTCAACGTCAACCAACGAAGGATGGGCAACTGCACCAGCATCAAACAGGCCAGTAGCAGATAGGTTCTGAATGGTGAACTTGGCGCCATAGCAGTAACCGACACCGACAAGATATTCTGGATTCAGATCCTTCTTCAAAGCACTCAAGAAACCATCAACGATAACAGATGTCGAATCAGGAGAGTGGTTTGGGAACCATTCAGACAAAACGGTTTCCCCGTGGATAGCTGGATCTCCCTTCAGGATGTCAGGAATGACAACGTAGTAACCCGATAGTGATGCAAACTCATCAGCTAGCAAATTGACGTTGTTATAGTTGTAGCCGTAAATATCAGTCAAGATAACCAAGATCTTGTTGGACTTGACACCTGCCACATATGTTGGAAGACCGTGCAATTCGGTAAATTCTCCCTTAGCACTTCCCTCTATAACGATGAAAATAAGTGATTAACTCTTATTAGTGATCCAATGGACTTGTTCGGTGCCTTACGAGCCAAAGCTTCGGCCTCAACATATTCAGTACTCACCATGGAAGTTGGTTGATAAACAGCAGGCACCTAGTGATTGAGACATTTTTTGTCGTAAAATTAATAGCTTTTCTTTTCTATAGCTCAAGCGATTGTCATACTTTTCACCGTAGCCAAACGCTGCACTGCTATACCTTATGGTATCAAGGTTAAGAAGCACCAAAAGCTCAGCTTGTCAACTTGTAGAAGCAGAAGATACAAACAACATTGACTAGAACTCCACTTATATATTAATTCATCCATCACCGGTGCGCGGGCGTGCCGCTCCTCTCCCCGCCGCTACAGCCACACTTGTGGATGAAGGTGCAAACAACACCAGAACGTCTTCGAAACAGCTTCCCGAAAGGTTCCAGTAAATAATCTCGGGACTTTAATGAAACTCTTTAGACATGTTAATCTCCCTTCTGTCGGAAATCTTATTATGCTAACTTTGGACTCACATGATGGGCAAGTACAACAAACTTAAAGTGTTTTCGATCTTTAAATTCGATTGGAAAAGGGAAAGCCATGAATAAACTATTTAAAGTGCGAGAGAAGCGTGCAGAAACGAAGATAATAAAATGATAAAAGATAAAGCAAAAGTGTACAAAAACTGATAAATATCCCCAACAATTCAAAACAGAATACAAAATAAATCAACCCCGGCAAAATAACTCAAACACCTGAGGCACCTTCCCTAGCGTAAGAGTCGGATATGCATTTACAAGAGATTCCTTCTTGAGTACGACTGTTGCTGTGCAAATGAACTCTCGGATCCATAAGGTTGGGCCCTCTGTTGAGAGGCGTTGCTCGAGTTAAATATGAATGAATCCCTATGAGACTGACTCTCATCGTCAACTGCAAATGGATTCAAGTTCAAACTGCTATCGGTGAGACTATCGTTCTTCTTCGCAAGTTCGGCACTCTGAATGGTATCCCTGTTCGACCCACTATCAACAAGCATGGAGTTTCTATCGTGGCCTCTCATTGCCGTGGCACCAAGAGCTGCCAATTCATACTCAACCTTATCGTCCTGCTCCGTGTTTGGAATAAATGCCAATCTGTCATCCTTGATCGGTTCGTACCTTGTGTCTGGATTCTTACGGATCAAAGCCAGAGTGCAGGTGACAATGGTGAATATCAATAAGATCAATGCAAAGACGGCATTGAGGACAAAGTAAACGACAGCCGCAACAGATGAAACGACAGCTGGTTGGTTAAAAATGTTCGAGTAGAACAAAAAGAAGATAGAGTTGATCACGTTGATCACAGAGATGAAGATGTTGAAAATGTTGGTTCTCTTATCCATGAATGGTCTCTTCCAGATCAAGACGGCACAGTAAATCAATTCCATTGCAAAGACAATAACGGCACACGCCTTACCTTGTGTCTGTAAAACAGCAATCATCAAAGCTCTGACAAGTAGGTAAAACAAATGGATGGCAACCCAGTAATACATGTGAGCCTTGTACTGTGCGTACATGAATCCAAACCTGTTCAAGATGCTCTCCTCTCCGAATAATAAATAGGCAGGGTTTTTAAACTGTCTGACGGAACGTGAACCAGTAATCAGAATCCTAACTGTTGCATAAACCATCAAAATGAGTGCAACTATAAAGATTCCGGCAGCCAAAACAACACAACCGGCAGAATCATGCCTTGTGAATTGCCACACACAGAGTAACGTCAACTGAGGGAAGGTAATGTTGAACAACCTGTATAGAGAACCTTTGATGATAGAAGTCCAATTGTGTCTGAATGCTGCAAATCTGGTTTCGTTAAGCACTCTAGTCCTCACCATCAATTCACAGGCAGCCTTAAACATTGAGGCTAGAACCAACAAAACAAATCCAACAAACAAGAAGAAGATGATGCCTGTCATGAACATGTTTGAAATCTCTATGTCTGAAAGGTATGCCACTCTCTGGATACCTCTTAGAACTAACGTTTTAGATCCCACATCATCCTCGTCAACGGTATACAACGATGAATCGTCCAAAACGTCACCCAAAGAATCTGAAGTTTCTAATGAGATTCTCTTGACCAATCTTAGTTTCTGGAGCATCCTTTGAACAGAGATGGAAATGACCGATTGGTTAGCCAAAGTAGATGTGACTGAACCGCCAGTGGCTTGAACATACCAGTAAATCATGGTCTGCATGAAATCGGTCTTGATGATACCAATAGACCACATAAAGTTCTGAGCCCAAGAGGCGGCAATTGGAGGGACCTTGGCAACACCCATCATTGCAGTGATAGCCAAGTTTTGGAAGTAAATGAACAAAGAGGCAGAATTTGATGCAATATGGGCTGCCGTTGCAGAGTGTCCCAAGATGGAAACGAATGCAGACACGATCAAACCAAATCCTGAGATGACGGCAACTGGCCACCCTGCGTATCTGGTCTGCACAGTCTTACCATTTGTAAGAATAGCCTTGACGCAGGCCAATGGATCTTCGTAGGCGGTGTCGTTAGTCAGGTAGATAACAACCTTGACGTAGGCGTCAAGATCAGGGATGGTGTAGCTGATTCCAGGAAGCTGGTCGGTGATGTCACTTGAGATAGAGTATGAACTAGAAGCACTCAATCTACCTGCAGAGATAGGACACAAAGTGTTGTAGTTCAAATCACATAGATCAATGGATCCTTCGTAGATGTTCAAACCATAGACAACGACAGAATAGACGGCTGTGATCTTACCACTGATGGTGGATGTGCCATCGATGTCAAAGACGGCAGTTGAGTTATCAGGGTAGAAGGTGACATCGAAGAAGGAAGCTGTGAACTGAGAGTCCTCCATACATGTGAGTAAAGAGGAGGACTGGATGTACCTCTTGGCCAGTGCAATGTGTGATATTGATAGAAGGGTCAACAAGATCCTTTGTAGACTTATACTGAAATGCATGATGTGCTGATGTGTATGAGGATAAGAGAACAATTTTGGTATTGAAAGAGTTTGCAGTAAATACTTTTGCTATCCGTTGGATGCTATTTTATTAATGAACGCCAGCCGATGATGATGATGGTGATGATGATGACGATGTGGAGCAACAATCCGTTACAGAAAAAGAAACGTAGCAAAGAGTGTGCTCTGTCGAGGATAGTGGGAGATTAAACACTAGCCGGCTGGTGAGACAACAAAGTAAGTTTCAATGTTGGTACCTCTTGTGGTTTATGTGCTGCTTTGAGATGATGATGAAGAGGAAGAAGATCAGAACTAAAAGAAAAACAGTTGTGGATTGAGGCTAACAAGAGGAGGACAACAATACCATCAACCTCTATTGTGTGTGCAGCACGCTCTTCAAGAGAGTTAGTTAGTTAATAGGGCTTCGCGCTTCTATAAAAAGAACAGGCAGTGAGTGAGTGAGTGAGTGTCTCACACGGGAATTGGAGGGAGTCTCAAGGCGCAGTTTCTGCAGATCAACCTGAGGTTTCACGTCACACTGCCCGCTTTCGGTCAATCCTATTTCACTTGGATCCAATTATGATTATGTATTTATACGCCTACTAGTCTACCCAACCACGTACATTATAAATAGATAGGCCTTATAAGAAGTGGCTCCTTGCTAGATCCCCTCTCGTAACTGTTCATCAAATACGCCCTGTCTACAACACAAACTGCTTCACGACCCAAGACAGAACCAGTGCTGCCAGTACCAACAAGCTCATTAATATCATAAAAGCAGGCATCATAAAGTCTAGAAACATCTGACTCCCTGGCCTCACCATCGTTAGTTGAATCGACACTACTGTTTTGGTCTAGCGCAGTCCTTATCCAGTCAGATCCAAGACGGGTGGAAGATCCTAGACCTTTATACAGGCTTAGCAACCAAACGTAAATAGTCAACTCTGACGAAGTGAGTCCACAGGGACGGTGTGCCAAGATTTCGACAACAGGCGTGACGGTATCGCTTTCCTTACTTAGGATATCCTTGACCGTTATGATATCCTTCCTATACGTTCTCAACAAACGTTTCTCTTCTTCCTGAAGTGCAGTTTTCATCAAGTTGTAAATCGAGAGCTGACTGTCTTTGTAACGCCTGATGTTCTCATAATTTATTGCGTATTGACCAGCAAATTTGGGATCATCTTCACAGTAAAGAGAGACAATATTGTTGGGCAATGGGGCAAGTTTATCCAGCTTTCCCCTATACTTCAATTTCAATGCAGATCTCAAACCATTGATCCCACCAAGTCGTGACCGAAGAGTCATACCGCTATCATCCACGTTTTTTGCCATGAACGAGTAAAGTTCTAAAAGACCTTCCGGGATCACATGGTTGCGATTGCTCATGAATATTATTTTAGATGAGGATCCTTCCAAACCCTGTTGACCATTATCGACACCCAAAGTACTTGTCTCCTGTGATAACTGGTCACCAACGGAATATGTGTAATCTTCCAATCTTGGTAGCTTTATTGACCACCGGTTGTCCTCTTTGATATACTGCTCTTCGATCAAAGGTAGCAATTGTTGAATGTTCATGCTCAAACTCAACACTTCATGGGGATTTCTTTCGATCGTGAATCCATACGCCATAAACAACTCTTCGTTACCCTTTGGTCCATAGTTGTTAAACAGTTGTTCTCCTTCCTCCATGGTATTCTCCGAAGATTTCTCAATACGTAACTCAAAGGAGTCTTGGTCGATGCTCCACAATACGGGAGTTCCTGCTTTGTGGTTCAAGAGATCAACTACTGGCAGTAGCACTATCGAACGCTTAGAGTGATGGGGACCGAGTTTGAAGTCATATGGGAATGCCCTTGACGTTATGATCAAATGAGCCCAAAGAAAATTACCCAGCGAGTCCCAAGGTTCTGTTTCGCTCTCCTTTGATGTTTCTCTAGTCATTGTACGATACAGCTCGTGCTCATCCATTGACAAATAATCCAAAGTCGGTGTTTTATGCAAGACTGTGGATAGTATCGTATAGTACTCACTGATTAGTGATTGCATTTTCATTTTAACCGCATTGTACATGTTTGTTCCCTTGATCAATTCCAACTCTTCTGGACTGAAAGTCAATGGTGAGCCAATCTCCCTCAGTTTAGGTAGCAAGTTGATATATGGGGCAAAGAAACTATCATTGTTAGAGTTCCACTTAAGCTTGCACAGGTACAACTTCATGACAGATGCCTCATCAACTGGATAGATTGCGGCATTAGATGATGTACTGAGTGGCTGAGTGGTAGATAATCCAAAGTCCTTATATGCTTTACCAGGGTCAATCATCAAATCCTGGGGTATCTTTATCCTTAGCGGATCATCACTATGTTGTCCAATCTGAGGTTGATATGATGCCGAAATTCCAAACGCTGCATGATGATCAAATTTGATACGAGAATCAACAGTTGCCCCATTGCTGCAAGCCCATAATATGAGTTCGTTCACTTGATCCTTAATCGATGGTGTCATTTTAAGGGAGAAGAGAGAAAAGGTTGTTTCAACGAGAGCCTTATCCTAGTGACGGTGAACTTTCAAACTTTTGACACCAAGTCTCGAGAAAATATCTAGACCTCAATAGCAGACACTGATTCCGCGTACCAAAAATTTGGAAACCTTGATAACCGCTCAACTTTGGATGATTTTGACTACCTTATTCAATTAACGGCACCCTTTACGATTGAAGAGAAGATTGAAAAGACATTCCATTTTATTTGGCAACCAAACCCATCTCAAGATTTACGGGGGCACCTCTAACTTGCAGGAGAGTGACAGCACAGCCAAGATCTGTGCTAGTCGGTCTCATTCTCACGAAAGAGTTCGATGGTACCAGTTCCTCCCTACTCAGTTTTTCCATCACAAAACACAAATGAATAGTAAATAGAGAAACTCAAAAAGGATTATCCATCCACTTACAATGAATGAATGAATGAATAGTTCTATTTAACGTGTTTCATACAGAGGGCATGTTTTATGCCAGTTGTAGAAAAAATTTATGGACGAGACCGGAGTCGAACCGATGACCTCTTACTTGCAAGGCAAGCGCGCTACCAACTACGCCACACGCCCTCAATTAAGCTTGAAAATTTTGAAGTCTATCAAGAGGCATATTATTTATTACACGTGATAGTATATCACGTGATGCCGAAAAAATGGTCATTTAGGTTTTAAATCTGTTTTACTCCCTCTATGGCTATCTTTTCCACTTATTTAACGTCCAAAGTCTTGAAATAGGCATTGCTTCAATTGAAATTTTAGTTTTCTTTCCTAAGAATGCCATAAATTTCCTTTTATCTCCCTTTTTGTTTTTTTTGTTTTTTTTTGTTTTTTTGTTCGTTTTTCTTCATAGAATATCTTCTTTCAGAAAAACGTATATGAGTAGATTAGGAGTAAATAGATCAAACAAGCAAACAAACAAATTTATCTATCTATCTATCTATCTATCTATCTATAACTTCTCTATATAGTGTTATACATAAAATCATGTCTGGCTTTGGTAACCGGTCCAGGTCGTTGCTCAAAAGACGTTAAAAATTGTTGAGGCTCTGACACAAGTTTCCCGGTGGTGAATTTTAGTATAATATGATATAGTCTCATAAGATGTAGCTGCTGGAGAGGATAATATATAACTATCTAAATTCTACACAATGCTACCAATGAGTGTGACTTCCTGACAACACGCCAATACACGGCTCTAAACAACGGCACCTCAATTACAAATGTACCTTTGAAGTATAGTTCACTAGGGTGATATTCATAGATTTTGCAAGATTTCAACGATCTTCTCGGAAGGAGTTGAAGATTCGACATTGTTGGCAACTATACCATCAATAAAGACGGTAGGGGTAACATGAACACCTAATGTTCTGTGGTATCTAGTGAAATACTTGACATCCTTTGCAAGTAGGTTACCCTTGTTGCTAGGTTTGCCATCGTCTCCCTTGGAAGGAGTGGTCAACTTCCATAATTTACCACTGTCGACACCTTTCAGATTCTCCGTTGCTAGTTTGATCAAACTGTTCAGTAGATCGTGCTTTGATTTATCCCATGTTTCGCTATCATAGTAAGATTCAATGTTGTCGAATAGAACACCTGAGAATTTCCAGAATTGATCAGGATACGCATTTGCAACTGCCAAAGAGACTTCATGCATTGCTCCTGAGTTTAAGTAATGCCATGGTTGGATAACATTGATAAACGCAATCTCATAGTTGTCAATGATTCCAAGTTTTGTCAAGTTTGGGATAACTTCAGCGTTTAATTTCTTGAATATCTTGGCGGAAAATGGACAGTTGTAATCTAGAAATAGTTCCACAGAATGCTTCTTGATTGAAGATTGTGGGGCAGCAGCGGATGATGAGGAAACAGCTTTGAAGATATGGGAAGCCTGGAACTTTGGAGGGAGGTTGACCATGGTGGGGGCAAGATTGACTTTTCAGTTGGTAGTTGAGCTTTGAATGGTAAGAAAACTAGTGAGTTGGATGTGGGGCGCGTTATTGTGTCTTGATAATCTCTCAATTGGGTGAAGGAAAAGTTTGCTCAACTCAATTGCTAGATAGAAGCTGGGATTTGTGGATATATATATGCATATGTATTGATATCGTGTGGTTAAATCCATAAGCCTCATCGTCAACCGCTTTTCCCATCATTAGTAATTTTGCCGTTGCACAGTTGTTCGGCAACTCATTTATCAAGCAGTTAGTTGTTGCCTTCTGGGGAAAGATTCCGGATTGCAGCACAGCCTTGAACGAAAGAGCGAGAGTGAAAGAAAGACCCCACACATATTCAGCAGCGTTAAACCATGATAAATCACCTAAAAGTATAGAGCTATATTTGCACATTGTGGTATCATGCTTCACAATTAGACGGAGCGTTAGCGTTGAGAGTTGAGCTTTGAAACAGGTGGGGGGGGGGGGGGAGCATCAGCGGGAGCATCCCTACACGGATTCCCCGATCCATCCAGTATTAGTGTGTCTGACTCAATCATTCATTCATAATCCCGAGTATATTCATTACTCACAAAAACAAACTTATAAAGCAAGAAGGACAAAATCAACTCAAAGCAAAAAAAAAGTAAGAGGGGAAAACACATCCGTCTACCTCCTCTCAAACTTTATACGTTGGAGGAGGTTGTGTAGGACGCTGGTAGCTGGTCTCAGCATTGTCCACAATTGGTTGCTGTTGACCCTGATTGTAATACTCATTTGCGGTACCACCTGTACCAGTACCAGCGTTTGCAGCGTTGTAGGAGGTCTGAGACGATGATGCAGGTTTCCCTTGCCCCTGTGTATTGTAGGTCTGTTGTCCTTGATCGTACATATATCCCTGTTGTTGTTGTTGTTGTTGTTGTTGTTGTTGTTGTTGTTGTTGTTGAGAATTGTACATGTCTGAACTACTGCTCTGGTACATCTGATTAGGGTATGTTTGTGCCATTTGGGGCTGCTGTTGGCTGTATGGTGGGGGTGCCATGAAACCAGTGTATCTTATTGGAGCTGTTCCCATTTTTCTTCTACGGGAATTTAAGCAGCAGAACAGAAGGATGATGACCAATGGGATTGCCAATAAAGCAAACAATGCCCATCTGCTGGCACTGTTGCCAAAGGAATTGTAACTGTTATAACCATTGTATGTAGAATAGTAACGTTTTTCAAACGAGGAAGCATCTAGTTCCATAATAGCTGCCATGACGATGAAGATGTTGATCGACTGGTTCTGAGATTATTGTCGAAAGGTCAATTGATCTGGAAGTATATGAAACGAAAGTGTCAAAACTGAAGGAATTGCTCAGCGTATTATACCTCCAAGATTGCAGAGAGAGAATCAAACATGGCAAATGGAGTATGAGATTGTAGCTGCGCATATATATAAATGTTGGCAGCAGGTTAAAGAGCAATGCAAAAAGAAACAAAACTTCAGTTGCTCTTCAAAATGTTGGTTTTATTGGCATGCAAAGATGAAATTTCATCTGGGGAAGTTCCAAGGTGGGTGGATAGATGGATTGAATGGCTACCATAGTGCTAGACCAATTGTCAATTGGCATTCAATGTAGTTAAATACATTATCGCTGTTTATCCAACTACATACTACTACTTACCGCAAAGCAAAAGTCGAATTGCCTCTTAGTTTCACTCTAAGATCCACCAAAACAGTAATGAATCATTAATTGCCAAAGAAAGCCATTCGTCTGTCCTTTCTCTCTCTCTCCCTCTCTCTTAAAACCTACCTTCAAACCTACCCCATTTAGTCTTCCACGCATGGGTTGCTGTTGTTCGATAGTTTCTTCATGTATATGTATTTCTGTACGCTAAGAGATTCGACTTTGGGATTATATTCCGCCAACCGTTTTCTTTTGTTTACCTTCTATGTATGGCCTGGATACTAGACATCGGTAGAGGGTAACATTATTGCAAACCATGGTGCTTATGAGCTTATGAGTTATTGTATCGGTCTTACAATTTCTCCGCGTCTTTGCGGCGTATTGTATTGGAAACTCACACGTTAAAGATGCCTGTCAAAGGATGAGACACCTTTCTTCAATTGAACTTGATGATAAGCTTATTGAAAATTGGGATAAAGTTGTTTTCGGGCGATTTATGTTTGTACAAAATAGCAACAACCGTTAGTATACAATACGACAATTTATCGACTATACATTGGTTACCTAAACGAACTGGTGTTCAAAAGACTGATCGATACTGTCAAGTTGCATTGAAATATAAGGATAAGATTTGCAACTTCTGGATCAATCGATAGAGTCAAGATTGGTAGATTTCTTAGTTGCTATCCCCGTTGTTGCTCTCCATTCACTCACTCTGATCATATATAATATATATATATATGGAGTCTAGATAAACTCCACCCCGCAAATTCAATTGAAGAAACTGATCAAGCCCATCTCCGAAGTAAAACAAGTTAAAGCAAGTGTAAAATGCACTAATACAAATATATCACGTGATATTTAATCAGGGCAAGAAACCCTCATTTACTTAGGAGTGGAGCTACTCGGGCTGTGCTCCGGACACACGCACAGAAACACTCTCATCCAAAGTGACTGTGAAAAGTTTCTCCGCATAATAGAGTCCCAGTTCTACACCGGTGTTATTATGAACCCGTAACCAATTAATGACAGAGAGACCCATCTGAAAAATTTTAGAGTTGGAACGCTCGAACCTATTCATTCATTCATGTCTATGTGTGTAGAGTACAGTGGTAACTACACTGAGTACTATGCTATGGCATCTATGCTGAGCTTAGACGACACTCTACTCTACACAGAACACAGAGGGTGTGTGTCTGGTCTCTGGGAAGCAAGTACTCTGACTGAGTAAGTAAGGTTACACTACTGGTAGGTAAGGTAGTACCAACCAAGAATTGTATGGAGGAGCTCTCACACTGTAAGACCCAACCTTCTAGCTGTAGCTTTCTCTTACTGTTGGAGGATTGATTGGTAGATATATGTGTATTTCTCAAGTTTGAACTACTTGAAAACGTGAAATAATACTACATCTAAACTCTCTCTTGTTCTTAACCAGAGTTAGATATAAACTTATAATACAAACATATAATTCAAAATGGGTAAAAGGTATGCAAACAGCATCAGATTACAGCATGATTCAGTACAGTCTGGAATTTCAAAGAGGTTGATTGCAAAGAAAGACATCGTCACATAAGGTTGACAGGGACACATCAACAGCAGACATCAGTCAAACGATCGGGAAAGGAACAACATATCTATCAGTTTGCAAAGATATCAAACCACGGCAAACAGTTGTGCCATTTATTCACTTGACCTGGAAATTATCAATGACTACAGCAGAGATCACTAGAGCATTCACTTGAGACAGGAGGACATACAACAGCATTCATCATTTTGCATACGGACAATTGAAATTTGAAAGATTGAGCTATGGTTTCAGCTTGAACTCTATCCGTTATGAAGAAAAGATTATCAAGTGATGAAAAGTTTTGGCAGAAAGATGACATGGAATCTACTCGAATTCATCACAATTACTGGTTACATTGGCTTCAGCAAGCATACAATCGATTTCATTCCAGTCATCATAATCAAACAGCAAATGTTTTAGAGGACTCAAAAAGCTGTTAAGGCTGTTTTCTTTTTGCAGTTGATGTACATGGTAACAGCATCTCAAACATCACCATGTACCATGGCTAACTCAGCAAGAAACCAAAACTCTTTAGAATGAAGTTAGAAAGCTTGATACAATTAGTCCTTTTTTTTTTCCCAGGCTCTATTTTACCTCATTGTGACAGACTATACTGAAATATTCCAAGAAGCACATGCCAATAATTCAGATTTGACCAAGTACTAACAATTCCCTTTTATTTTTCATACAATGCCTGTTGTGTTTCCCCAAAACACTTTCACATTGCACAAAATATAAAAAATAATTAATACAGTCATGGTTTAAGATCTAGAACACGTTACGCCTTCTCGCGTGACTTCAAGAAGCACGGTACCATCGCCATGTCCGTCTACTTGAAGACCTACAAGGTTGGTGATATTGTTGATATCAAGGCTAACGGTTCCATCCAAAAGGGTATGCCACACAAGGTTTACCACGGTAAGACCGGTATCATCTACAACGTTACAAAGACCGCCGTTGGTGTCATTGTCAACAAGGTTGTTGGTGGTAGATACATTGAGAAGAGAGTCAACTTGAAGGTTGAGCACATCAAGCACTCCAAGTGTAGACAAGAATTCTTGGACAGAGTTAAGGAAAACGCTGCTAAGAAGGCCGTTGCTAAGTCTACCGGTCAACCAGCTTTGTTGAAGAGACTACCTGTTGGTCCAAGACCATCCAAGGTTGTTACTGGTGTTCCAACCACTCTAGCCCCAATTGCTTACGAAACCTACATTTAAATGTCTCGATTTCATTACTCTTTGGTTGTTTGGTTCTATAATTTTTTTATACTAGCTATCAATAGGCATTTTTGGTTGATTTATTAATAATGCACATTCAATGATCTCCTGTTAATGGTTTTGTGTAAAGAAGGGCGGTTGTTATATTAATATAATACAAGTTTTTTTTTATTTCTTTCAATTTCTTGATCGATTGAATCAACATCATCATCAAGTGGCTTGATAACGTCGTATGGAATTGACTAACGTGGGTTATGATAAAAATAGTTGCAGTTGTAAATGCACACAGATTCCTCTATACAGAAAAGTGGAAAATTTTATATAGTGGAAAAAAAATGGCACCTATTACAACAGGTTACTAGATCAATGAACCTCCCTATCTCAACAGCAAGGAGAGGGACAATATCAATCGTGATAATCTTTT
This sequence comes from Ogataea pignaliae, assembly GCA_030570775.1. NCBI lineage: Eukaryota > Fungi > Ascomycota > Pichiomycetes > Pichiales > Pichiaceae > Ogataea > Ogataea pignaliae. The sequence continues at coordinate 9,229 of JAJLWO010000088.1, read as the reverse complement.
GAAACTCCAATTGCTAAAAATAACAGGATTCACTACAGCCCGATCTTTATACCATTGTGCTGGCGTTTTGTCTCCCTTTCTCTACTCATATTTTTTTAAGAGGATCAAACAGATCCAAGCCCTTCGAGGTAAAAAAGAGAACGACAATCCAGGAAGTAATCTCTTTCAACCCCAGAATTCAAGTTAAAAGATGGGTAGTGGACAACAAGATGACAATAGGAAAAACATAATCAAACTCGAGAAAAAACTCGTAACCGACATCAATGAATCTCTACCATACTTGACAAGCGATGAAAAATCGTCCACTTTAAGAGAAGCGACTTCGATTGTGATATCGTCACAAAGGCAACTTCAACTCGCGGAGAAACGACCCCAGGGGCAACAGCAACAAACGATACCCGACCACAAACCAACTGTTCAGCCATGGGTGCATTTTGTCGCTGGTGGATTAGGTGGAATGTGTGGAGCAATTTGTACATCCCCATTTGACGTTGTTAAGACAAGGTTACAATCTTCCGTCTATAGAGATGCGTACAGGAGCAAAGCTACAAACTTGAATGCCTTTTCCGCAGTGGGTGTTCATCTTAGAGAAACATGCTCCATCTTGAGAAACGTCTACAAGGTGGAAGGTCCGAGAGCATTGTTCAAAGGTCTTGGACCAAACTTGGTTGGTGTCATTCCAGCAAGATCGATAAATTTCTTCACTTATGGATATTCAAAGGAGCTGATCAAACAGGCCAGTTTCTTCAACGGACAAGAAACCAGTGTTGTTCATCTACTCTCTGGAATATGTGCTGGACTCGTGACCGGTACAGCTACCAATCCTATCTGGTTGGTAAAGACTCGATTACAGTTGGATAGAGCAACCACTAAAGTCTACAAGAATTCTTTAGACTGCTTCCTCAAGATCCTCAAAAATGAAGGTGTGTTTGCCTTATATAGAGGTTTATCTGCATCCTACCTTGGATCCGTTGAATCAACTCTACAGTGGGTCTTGTACGAACAGATGAGATACCTAATCAACATCAGATCCCAAAACATTGCAGCTGAGCGTACTAGAACCTCACTTGATGACGCCATGGATTGGCTGGCAAGATCAGGTTCTGCCGGATTTGCAAAATTCATCGCTTCCTTGATCACGTACCCTCATGAAGTGATAAGAACTAGGTTGCGACAGGCCCCTGTTGGGGATAAAGGACCTAAATATACTGGTTTGGTACAATGCTTTAAGCTAGTTGTTAAAGAGGAAGGTCTTGCCTCCATGTATGGTGGTTTGACACCTCATTTGATGAGAACCGTTCCTAACAGTATGATCATGTTTGGTACCTGGGAATTGTTCACAAAGTTCTTCTCAAAGTGGTGAAGGAGATATTTGATAGAAGGAGAGGAGAGCAAATGCCACTACTGTCTTTACTTTCCAAGGCCTCTGCCTACGAGTCACTCAACGGCATACAGTGCATTGTTGAAAAAGGAGGAGGAAAGCAAGTATAGAGAATACTCTCTGTCTTTCATCCTGTTCCACCGCTTCAACATCACGCTACTCACATACTTGTATATATATCATGATGCTGCCTTCATTTCTCCAATGATTTCAACCAGCATGCTTGAACTATGCACGGTTTGGTTCCTGTGCTGTTAATAATCCGCTAATCTCTTTTATTTCTTTATGTAATCCTGTCCATATTTACATTATCTAGCATACCGAACGTAATTCATCTCTTTCCATGTGAAATCTCATCTTCCACTCTTCTTTCTCGATACCATGATCCCCTTTACCATTCTCATTCTACTGCTTCCCAAATAATCCCATATCACCCTTCTCTCCGATCAATTCACAAAGTCAGCTCAAATCCACGTTAGAACTCAGCCCCTGATAGATAAACCTGCTGATATCGCTTCCACTCAACCCGGCCTCTTCCTTCACACCACCAACAACGTTCGACTCTTCAAACTTTTCCCCATTTTCAATCTCCTCTTTCGTCAAGTATCCACCAAAGACATAATTGCCAAGTAACTCTTCAGCAAGTTGAAACAGCGTACTGGCAACATCATCATCCTTCTTCAATATCGTATCGTCCGTTATCGTACTTGGATTGGTCTCGTTTATCCATTGTTCAACCTCTGGAAGATGCTTCTTACGTAGCATTGTCGTCAACAATCCTTCGAACTGTGTCGTTTGGAATTCCGTGTTGGGGTAAACGTTAGTTCTCATCAAGATTGATTTATTCTCATCCAAGGTTTGTGAGAAGGATGTAAGTTGCGATATTATCACGTTGAATTGGTTTTGTAAGTTTGACCAGTTTGGTAAGGTTGGACTTGTGATCATTGATTCTTCGAACTTACGGAGGGAGTGAGTTAGCTGGGTGAGTCTTGGCCTTAGCTGTTCCAAAGCTTGCACTGGAACATCATCGAAGGATAGTTGTTGCCGCTGCTGCTGCTGTTGTTGTTGTTGAGAAGATGGTATCTGTTGATCTGTACTCATTTTGTGATGCGCTAGAAGGAATTGATGAAGTTTAACTCGACACTTATTTTATTGTGAAGAATAGTGGTGATTAAGTCTAGCTGATCTCATTAGTTTATTCGAGGTCTAACTAAATTCCTAAACCTCGTGGAGAGTAGTTATCATATGTACACACACGGAGAGGCCGGTGTATGCATCTGCAGGGCAGACCTCACGCCCCACCCAGTGAAATATTTCAAATTCTCCGCCATGGACAAGTTTATAATGTGATGTTTCAACCACAAATCCTTCACCAACGTGATCACAGAACAAATCAGACAGCGAACTGTACTTCGATCTTAGCTTCAGCAGCCACCCTCTAGCAATGTTCGCCTCGAAATCTGCCAAGTTGAAGCATCATAAGAGGCAGAAGGGGGCTCAACTAGATCTAAAGGTCGAAAGTATCAAATCCAAGCATGGATCAACAGAGAACCTTCAACGGAAGATAAACAGGCTGGAACAGAAACCAAGCAAAACCATATCGGACAACAAATACCTTGAATCATTAAAATCACAATTGGAGCTACTGATCAAACACGACCGACAATCCACGCCGTCGCCATCATCCACAACAGATCCAGCAAATAGCCAACGCTCGGTAGAGGCTACCGCAGAACCGCTCAAACTATACGACCGATCAATCTATCATGACGAAGAGTTGAACCCACTGGGTCTCCCGCCACCATCAACCAACCTTTACAACATCCACAAGTTGAAAAGAAAAAGCGTAACAAGAGATAAGATCCAAATACCATCGAATATAAAGGTGAACCCGAATCCATCATCACCAACACCAACATTCCCAATCTCACCAAAACCTAAATATTTCAAACTTAAAGATGTGAACGTTTCAATTTCAGCCGAGGCGAAACCAACGTCAAACTTGAAGAGGAGTCCACCATCATCTACTTCAGGTTTACTCCTCGTTCCTTCCGTCTTACAAAAGAGAAGAAAGATGGAGACCTACGATGAAGAATCCCACAGTTGTTCCAAAAATGGGGAATCGAATGAGGATAATCAGCACGGTGGTATGGCCGTTGAAGAGGAGGAATACTGGAGGGAGAAAGAGAGAGAGACAAGCGGTGACAAGTGTCTTTAGATATGTGTTTTTAAAAAGATTGAATGTAATATGTTGAATGAATATTTCTATACCAAAGGGCAGAACGGAGAATGGAGGAAAAAGGTTGATGATTGTAGCTCAACATTAGCATCTCCAAACGATTGGCAAGGTCATACATATATAGCCATTGGAATGACCGTGGTATGACTTGCGCCATTTCGTATGAGCATTGAAGCTTAAACCAAAAATTTCTTCAACCAACAACTGTGTCCATGATTTCGAGGATAAAAGAGAGAAACAGAAATAATAAAAAGAAGTGTATGTGTGGCTGAGAAGTAAACAAAAATTGAGTAACAAAGGGGTTCAAGAAAAAGTACCCTTTTTTGTTTCTAGCCGTATATCGTCAGACATGATAGTGATAGTGTAGGGGTTATTTGAGGAGCGAAAAGAACATGAAAAGTCAGAGAAGGAGAAGCAGAAGTAGGAGAAAAACGAGAAGGTGTAAACGATCCGCTTATTTCTTAGCAAACAACTTTTCAACCTCTTCGATGGATTCGTTCAAGACTCTGTCTTGGAACTTAGCACTTGCCAATTCGGTTTGAACCTTTGAGATGACGGTATCAGCCAATTGCTTCTGTTCCAACTGTCTAACTTGAGCTTCATATCTAACCCAAGAATCCAAAACGGATTTTGCCTCACCAGCAACGGTAACTTTTTGCTTCAATTCAAAAGCTTCAGCTTCCAAAGCAGCAGTTTCCTTTGATAGTTCAAACAATGCCTTTGTTGTTGAAACGACATCCTTCAATGCTGCAACTTGGGAGATTCTATCATTGACTGCTTGAACATGTCCTGCTCTTGCCTGGTTCAAGATGTTCAAGACTGATTCTGTTCTGTTCTTTGCCATTTCACCGTACATTGGAGCAACAATCTTTGAGATCAAGGCCATGAAACCGATGAAGGTAACCAATAGGATAGTTTCATCGTTAACAACGTATAGTTCGTTAGAGATGGCATAGATTGAAGCAGCGGTGGTAGTTGCTAGGATACCGGTCTTTGAGATGAAAGAGTTACCTGGCAGGGCATCAATGATGGTGGTTGCCTTTGCCTTAGGATCAACTGGGGTTGACATGAATCTAGCACCCATTCTTTTTTAAAACGCGATAATGATTGAATAAAAAAAGGTGGTTAGTAACTTGGTAAAAGAAGACAGAATTTGAAGTGAGTGGTTCGTATACTTACGGGGCAGATCTGATACCAATGGCGATTGGGCTCAATGCTGGTCTGACAGCTGTTTATAATACGGTACAGGTATAGATTGACGAATGTTAGTAATTTAGGTTCATAATTGAGGGAAAAGTCAACTGCCAAATCTCAAATTCCCCTCAAAAAACTGTAAGTTGAGCTTGGAGTTGGAATCATTGATCAAAAGCTTGTGCTCAATTCTTCTTCTTTGTAAAGTGTTCTTTTGATTTTTGATTGTTCAAGGAGGATATAAATGTTGTTCAATGGAAGTGAGAATATGAGGATAGTGTTTTCCATTATTTCCGAGGTGGGTGGATGGATGGATGGATGGATGGATGGATGGATGTTGGGTCTTTTCAATGCAAGTGGGTTTTGGCGAATCTATTTTGCTCTTCAGCGCTAGTGGTGTCTCATTTGGTAAGATGGTGTGAGTTATGAAGAATAAGAATATTTGATGATAATTGGACATTTGAGCGAGAGCTTTGATTTCTTGATGATTCAATTCGATTCGATTCAGTGTTGAAAGTCTTAAAGGAGGACATACCTCTTAGTGCTAATCTTGAGGCTAACATATTGTATCTGTTTCTGTATGCGATATATGACTATACTCTAGATGAGACTAAGTGTGGTGTGTAATTGTTATTGGATAAGATTGAAGCGTAGACTGTTCTTCTATAGGGGTTTGTATCGTAAAGGTACGAAATCCATGGTTGTTCACTGCTGATAGGTGGTGTTACACAGTGTATACACTGTACACTGTACAGAGTGTGTGTTGTTAGGTTTCTTTCCTTTGGGAGGTTCAAAGTCGTGGATGCGTCTCGTGGATTGAATGAAGTGAGTGAATTCTCAGCTTTCATTGGTTGGGGGGATATTTGTGGCTGTGTAGAGGATTTTTAAAGGGGATTGAAGTTAGGAGGGAGAAAGGGCTTCATAACCAAGAGAGATGTCTTAACTAAGTAAACTAAGAAACTAAGTAGAATATCTCTTTACTACTACTAATACTACTGCCTAATTCATATATACATACCACTATATTGATCGTTCTGATATCGTAAACCCATTCTATCACTCACTCACTCGCTCATTATCACACTACTACTACTTTCTATGGCTCAATTGTGCAACAGGAACAAGGGATTGGTCATTCAATAACGAATGGCACTGGTGTAAAGTGATGCGTGCCTCCTCGTCTCCACTCTCACAAACAAGCATATTTATTCATTCTCCACTTTTTACAGAAGTATCACAACTAGGGGAAGAAAGGATACCAAGGGAGGAAGAGCACTTTCTACATCGTAAACCCTCAACGGTTGTAGTATCCATCATGCTTCCATGCTTCCATGCTTCCATGCTTCCCTCCACTGCAAGCTTTGGTGGTAGATCGGTGACACAATGGTGGGCTGATAATAGGCCAAGCCAATCTCAAAACACTCTGACGAAACCATTGTAAACTGTTAGTAATTGCATTCTTCCTTTCTAAGCTGAACATCTTTCACTATCCGTAAACTGCCGTGTCACACTATACATACGTTTCAATTTCTTCTCCCAATTCCATCTGATCTTGACGTCCAACTCTTTTCAACACCTCAGTTGCCGAACTTTCCTGTATTACCCCATCAATGATCAATTCATCAATAACATGATAGGCAACTTGGAAGTTGAAAATGATGTCCAATTCACAAACGTTACCGTAGGCCTTATCCATTATTTCCACGTATCTTTGGATCACATCCAAAGTGATCAATTCATTGTCATCGTTAGAAACAGACACTATGAAGAACAATGAGGCATACCTCCTATATATCAACTTGGAATCTTTGTATTCAATAACATTACACATCTTTGGTTTTCTAAGTGGGATCATTGCAGTAAGTTCTCTAATGATTCTTTGCTTCTCCTTTTGACTCACTGGGATATACCATTTCGAGAGCCTCACTTTTCCCTGTTTAGACAGTAGTATAAGATATTTGATTGCCATTTCTTTGTGTTATACTAATTCAATTGTTCAAGAAACAGAATAAGATAAAGAATGCCATTGTTGTTGATGTAGATGATGATGATGATTATGATAAATAGGTTGCTGTAGATATATAATACATATGAACACACACCACATAAAACACCAAAGAAGAGACAAAAGACAAAAGACACACCCTTGCATGGTTGGTAAATAAAACACCCATCCTTCTAGCACAGCCTTCAATGGGCGCACTCTCTCTCTCTTTCAAACTGCTCGCTCAAAATTGGTAGCTTCGTAGAAGAGCACAGAGTCTGATCAAACCAGTATATCATCTTCACTTCAACCTTCATATCACCTATGCTATCACTAACACTAACGTCAACCCTCGTTGTAGTTCACTGATAGCAACATATAACCTGTTCCATTCATATTGCACCTTTTTTTCCCCATCCAACTGGACGCACTTGGAAGCTTTCTAACAAAAGTTCATTACCCGGGGGGCAGCAAAAGTGAAGATACTTCCGCCAACTATACAAAGTCATCATCTTTCATTACCAATACCAGCACAATCCAACTTTTGAAAACAGTCGAGTGATTTACTATATCTATGATTAAGCAGGAGTTGGACCCACTACAGGATCTGGATCTGGATCTGGATCCACAGCAACCTGCAAAGAGACACCGAGAGGATTCAAGCATGGAAAGCGACAGCAGTAGCCTACATGCCGAAACCTCGTCCCCTTCCACCAATACAACACATGCAACCGAGCATGATTCAGACAGACAAAAGGTACTGGCAAAGAGAATACTGGCAGATTTGTATTTTAGTGACAACTCAGACATTGATGAGGATAAACTGTTAAGTAGCACGAGCAGGCAGGTGAGGCAGCGGCCAAGGATAAACTACAACGAAAACAAGAAGCCTGAAACCTCGAACTCCAATTCCAACTCCAACGTCATCACCAACTATACAAAAGCAAAGAGAAGACTGGCAAGCAGTGATGATTCCACACTGTTCGGTCTCGCACCTACTTCTCCCACTCATTCTCGATTTCCAATGACATCATCAGTAACAACAACGACTGCCAACTCTGACGCCCTGATCGATTCCTCTGTTAGCAACCATCGTAGAAGAGGATCAAGGAATGATTCACATAATGGCGAAAACTATGTAAAAAAGGAGGAACCAAACTTGAAGAGAGTTGAAACACATCTGGAAAATTCGCACAACAGTCGAAATCAGCACGATTCACAAACGGTTGCCAATTTGCATGATCCAGAAGTTGATTCAAAACTAGTGGAAGTTTTACTCGAACAGGACTTTATGAATAAGGTTCAACGGGGTGATACCATGATTGTTTCATCAACATCAAGTCGCTCAGGCAATGACGATGAAACCGAAGGATTGAGCACAAGTGCTGCAGATGATGTTGAACTAGACACCACTGATGACGGACTCCCAATTACCATCGGTAATGGTACCGGCATCATCACCACAAACGCACTATCTGGAAACGAAACCCATAACGAAAAGGAATCAACAGATACAACTCCAAACCAGATCAGCCTTGGTTTTATCAACACCGTTGAAGAGATCGACTCGTTTCAAAACTCACTGGAAGACGAATACTCTAGACTGTCCGATAAACTGTGCCAGTCGAGAGTCTCTAAGATTGACCAGATGATACAAATGATTGATGAGAGCGTCTCCGAAGTGAGATCAAACTACGATAAATTTCATGCCGTTGTGACATCTAACAGGGACAATTTCAACCAAAAGAATAATGGAACGAATACACACACATCGCCCACCAATGGCTTGATTGGGTCAGTCACTACCACTATTCCCATGGATCTTTGCTCAATGCCAATACCATTCTCGTTTGAAAAACTTCCACTTTTCCCAAAGTACTTCAAATCTCTGTTTCAACAAAGACTGGCAAACATCGAAAGGTCAAAACAGGAGGTGAAGTATCAGCTCAAACTATTAAACTCAACAACCAATATTGAAAAGCAGACAATTGAAAGGCAATTCCACTTTAGTCTTTTGGAGAATAGGGACTCAAGGAGGGAGAAACTGTTGAATGATATTCGACAACTAGACGAAGAGTACTACGCAAGGTTGTACCTGGAAAAGGGGTACGGAAGGGAAACGGAAAAGATAATTGGAAACTTTGATGATCCCAACTTAGATCAGCTGGTGAATACCCAAGAGGCCATCGAGAGGAGGAAATACATGACTACGATGATTCAGGGGAAGTTTGAAGTTGGTGGTGGTGAGAATGCAAACTCGCTAGATGGTTTGGCTGACCTCGTTTCAGAACTTACTGGTATGCCAGGCGCCGTTTGAAATAGGAAATTGAGATTAAATACGGTTGGATGATTTAATTGTATAAAATAAAAAGAACTGCTTGAAAGGACATTTGTATCCTGCATTTTGGTAATAAGTTTACTATGTACATATATC